>RPFO01000138.1:280000-447978 GCA_009746045.1 Mesostigma viride
CGCACCACTAAATGCGCCGGAGCTGCCTCAGTGAGGGTTCGAACCCCTGACCTCCAAGGTGCACAGGTTTTAGTTAGAGCCCGAGACACCCTCACTGAGGCAGCTCCGGCGCATTTAGTGGTGCGTGCTCAGCAGCCTAGGCGGATGTCTCGGGCTCTTCGTCCCCCTCCACGAGGCCAGGTTTTAGTTACGTTAAATAGTGCCGGAACCTTTTTGCCGCCTGAGGCAAATCGGGCCGGAACACTATTTTGCCCGGAATAACCACTTCCGAGCACCCAAGTTAATTCGGCCGAATTAACTTGGGTGCTCGGAAGTGGTTATTCCGGGCAAAATAGTGTTCCGGCCCGATTTGCCTCAGGCGGCAAAAAGGTTCCGGCACTATTTAACGTAACTGAGGAGGAGGAGGAGGAGGAGGAGGAGGAGGAGGAGGAGGAGGAGGAGGAGGAGGAGGAGGAGGAGGAGGAGGAGGAGGAGGAGGAGGAGGAGGGGAGGAGGAGGAGCAGGAGCAGGAGGAGGAGGAGGAGGAGGAGGAGGAGGAGGAGGAGGAGGAGGAGGAGGAGGAGGAGGAGGAGGAGGAGGAGGAGGAGGAGGAGGAGGAGGAGGAGGAGGAGGAGGAGGAGGAGGAGGAGGAGGAGGAGGAGGAGGAGGAGGAGGAGGAGGAGGAGGAGGAGGAGGAGGAGGAGGAGGAGGAGGAGGAGGAGGAGGAGGAGGAGGAGGAGGAGGAGGAGGAGGAGGAGGAGGAGGAGGAGGAGGAGGAGGAGGAGGAGGAGGAGGAGGAGGAGGAGGAGGAGGAGGAGGAGGAGGAGGAGGAGGAGGAGGAGGAGGAGGAGGAGGAGGAGGAGGAGGAGAGGAGGAGGAGGAGGAGGAGGAGGAGGAGGAGGAGGAGGAGGAGGAGGAGGAGGAGGAGGAGGAGGAGGAGGAGGAGGAGGAGGAGGAGGAGGAGGAGGAGGAGGAGGAGGAGGAGGAGGAGGATAAGGGAGAAGAAGAAGAAGAAGAAGAAGATGCATACATAAGACCCAAGAGATCAGTATTTGTGGACGACGAGGCAGGACCGTGTGGCAGGTGATGATGAAGTCTGAGGACGAGGCAGATGTGTGAGGGAGAGTTGGAAGTGTAACTGTTGCGAGCCCCCTTTCATTGCCAAAAACAAGCAAGGTTTCAGTAATCACGTGACGCGGAAGATCAAGCGAGCTGAGTACAAAATCTGTACGTTGAGTGCAAAATCTGTTTTATTTCATGTTTTATTTCAATAAAAAAACTGTTTTATTTCATAAAGCATTCTCAATAAAATCTGTTCTATATTTAATTGTTACATTTCTTTCCCAAGCCTTGCATATTTTATAAAATATTGTAACGGATGACAACCTTGAATTGCGTATGCTTAATTGTTGCCGGCATATATTTGGTGCACCTTAGTACAGGGCGGCAAGGCGGCGCCTCGAGGATTGCATGAAGCAGCAAACAACATGCGCGACGAACGCAACGAGGAGCGCGACGATGTGGAAGCCATAGAGACGGAGGGCTTTGTGCCCTTGCACCCGAAGCGCAAACGAGGACCCGCAGTTTTGAAGACTTTTGACGCTGCACATTTCTATTTCATGTGCATGGCGGACGCGATTTGGATCGATCGCGATGAGATCGGCAAGATCGAGGCTTTTCATGGGAAGAATGGGGGAAACTAGGGGTTGTCTATCGTAGAAGAAGGGGAGCTAAAGATGCACAAGCATGTTCACATGTTAAGAATGGATGTCCAATTAAGCCACGTCTATCCGGATGCCGTGAAAAAGAAACTGAAGGAGCTCCTTGGATGGGGAGAACCGCCGTTGATGAACGCGCAAGATATGACAAGGGTAGGCCGTCTATTATGGCGCGACAGGTGAAGCCAAGTCACAAGCTGAACTACTCCGGCATGATCGCAGGTATTTGCTCAAGTCCGAGGAGCATGACGGATTTGAAATTTTGTACTGTCATGATATCGATGAGCAGGAGAAAGAGGAAGGCCGCCTGGAATATTTGTTGCATGGTGGGTCCCCCAGATTAAAGGGCCCAGATGCTGTCTCGCCGCTTATAATTACTTGCTAGACCATGTGGCAGTTTACTCAGTGGTTCAAGCGTGCACCACAACAGCATTATAGTTTGAGACCCAGCTTGATCAAGACACTAGCCCACATGTTTAAAACAGGACGTTATTCATTGGACTCCAGGTTCAGTTTGGCTGGCAACGGCCTTGACTATCCACGCGTGCAGGCCGCCTTTTTTGAGATCATGGTAGAACCTAGAATCAGCGAGCATTCCTTGTCAACAGTGGGACGCGGCCTTGAACGCGCCCTCTTCAATCCGCGAGAGCGGTACCGTTGAGTCCAGTGATGAGCTATAGATGCTGTATATTCCTAGATGCGCGTGCGGCCCAACACCAGGAGCGCGCTGCAGACACAGCCCCCTAAGGCGTCCACGGCCTATTTTGACATAGATGCCATCATTGAAGAGATACGCAAGCCAGCGCGTGAGGAGCCAGAATGGGCATATGACGAGCTCCTCACCAAAGTGCTGCGAGAACATGCGCAGATGACATGATTCATGTTATCTGATGAGGACTCAGATGTAGACATTGCAGTTTATGATTAGTGATATTTATCATATAGTCACATATGTATTGAATGCTGCCTTGCACTGATATTTTTGCTATTTGTGACATTGAAATTTTGAGAATTTCAGAACTGGGCTCGAGACAATCATGTACATAATTGTGCAAATCAGACTAAAAGTGGCTTTTGGTTCTCAATTCGATCTCAAACTCTCAGAGGGCGGGGCTGAGATTAATTAAGAGGTACCTTGAAATTAAATTGTCCGTGGACTTTTCGTGATAGACTCGGCATGGACATGTGCTACACTAGACGTGACGGGCTCACCCCCGGGCAGCCTCCTGGTTTGTCTGTAATATGGAGGCAGATGGTGCGCAAGGATAGATGGCAAGTAGTGATGAAGGAGACCACCCCCAAGCCTGTGGGGGCTCCGCGTGTGACCAAGTATGGCATTCATAGCGATTCGGGCCGCGGTGCCCACACCCCTGTAACTAGGACCTAGATAGCTTATACCATCCATTCCATCCCATGTTCCCCTCCCACTGAGGACTTATGCTCACGTGACGCAGTCACGTGTCTATTAATTAATTAATTAATTGAAATTAAATAAGAGGCGTGCCTCTATCAAGATATATTTTCGGAGGCAAGTTTCTATTAATTGCATGGCGTCAATTTGTATTATTGTACAACAACATGCATGTCAGGGGTGACGTCGGAAAGTACTGAAGTCGCGGTAGTGTCGCGGAGACGTTTCCAGAATCTACTAGATGGCGAAATTAAATAAGAGGTATAGTATACCTCAAGAGATATCGGTGATTTGAATGGTATAGTGCATTCGGGTGGTACTGCACGACGGTATTAATTGGTTGGACGGAGTTCCCGGTCTGGCAAGCAAATTTTGCATCTGACGTAACTTCAGAAAATTAATTAACTAATTAAACTCGTGCTGGCCGGTTGGGGAGTCACGGAGCACCAAAGTGCTTTTACATAATCCCTGTATGTGCACAACCTACAGGAAGAAAGGGCAGAGACCCCTTCAGTCTCCAGGCCAGAGGCATACCACAGCTGCAATCGGACACCGTAGACAATCGATCCGGCAAATTCTGTGGGTGCAATACGACCCAAATGTGAGCATATCATAGTGCTCAAGGAGCGTGGGCATGATCGTGATCTGATCATAGCTAGCCAGGACGTTGCATGGCTGTACAAGGGCTAAGCTAAGGCTAGTAGGGCTGGTTGTGTACTGTGTGTTAGCGGTGCACGTGAGTATAGGTATGGTGGCACAGCGTGGCCGGCAAACATTCTAAGCATGGCAGCCTGCCATGGCGGCAGTGACTACCAATGGATACAAGCTAGGGCTATTATACAAGCTATTCTAGCCCGTAGGAGGCGTCCACATCTTGTGGTTGATCATCAGGTCCCCGCCCCTCCCGCAGTACACCTTAATTGGGCTTCTGGGGGTCCTGCTTGTGTCGGAGGTATATATTCCGGCCACATGTCGCGTCGCTGCCATGCTGCTGAGCGGGGGTCAGGTCGTCGTCCAGCGTCCTGGTGAGGTTGTGCAACCTCTTGCGACGAGAAAGGAACCGCTGCTTGTCCTCGGGGGAGCCGGGGGAAGGTGAGCAGGACTGGTGGGGAAGCCGCCTAGCTTGTCCCGTGAGTGGGGAAGGTGGCCGGGTGGCACCCACGCAGTTCTACCTCACCGACCAGGCCCATATATGAGGGTAAGGAGCTGGTCCTTGAGCTCGTCGGCAAGGGCACTGGTTGCCGTCTCACCACCTGGCCTGCTTATGGGGAAAGCGACGCAGCGCCACCGGCCCGGCAGTCGCCGGCGGCGAGCGCGGTCGGTGGCCTCCGTTGTTGTGCCTGGCGAAGGTCTTCAAGCTCGATCCTGGAGTTTCGTAGCGATGGCGTCAGTGGTTGAGGCGGTCGCTATCCGCAGCAGGTCCGCATAGGAGAGCGGCGGGAGGTCGCCAGCATCCTGCCGGGGAGGCTGGGATGCGATGGTGGTCGTCTGCTCCGCTAATAATGTATCTTTGGGACCTGTGTGGCCATGCAGGGCCTCGGTGTGGGCGGTGATGGCGTCAAGCTTCTTCATGAGCACGCCGCACTAATTGCCCTCCACCTGGTTGAGGCGAGAGACATGCAAGTGCAGCATGCGTGTCGGATGCCTGCGCTGCAGTGTGCAGCGCCGTGAACTGAGGTTGGAGCTTGTGGACTAGGCTTGGTTTCCACATTGCATGGAGACCCGGGCCTCCACCGGCCGTGTTGAGCGTACGCGTCGTGTTCAGCGAGGTCAGCCTCTCGGCCAACGGCCAGGTCACGTGCTCCTCCATGGCGCTGCTCGGATGTCATCCTTGCAGAGGGAGTTCGAGTCGATGTGGCTGCCGGCTGCGCAGGCCGGGTGCGGAGCTGAGCGATGATGGCGGCTTCAGTGAGCTGGAAGCTGCCATGGCTGCACGGGATGGCGAGGCGCACTGGTCGTGCACGTCGTTGTGGATGGCCCACAAAAATAAGTGGGACCGCCTTGCCTAATGATCGAGCTTGCCAGTTCCTGTGCTACTAAGAACTTGACTATTTCGCCGCATTCTTCCTTCGTCAGGGCCAGCCAGGCGCTGAGGGAGGATGTGGCTCCATTTGCGATCGTGGCAGGTTTTCTTGGGCTCTGGTGAGGCGCTTGGCGATGGGTTTGCGGGCCCAGTCGACTGGGCAAGGACGATGGCGAGTGGGTTGGGCTGGGAACCGGAAAGCTCCTTTTCCAAACCTCGTTTTGCTTTTGGAGTACGTCGTCATAGCTGCTTGTCACGTGCGTAACTTTTTCGATACCATGCGTGTCAGTCGTAACCGATTATATACAAGCGAGTGCGTAGATCTTTAAAAAGGTGCATCGAATGCAAGTGGTCTTACCGAATTTGGGGCTCAGACGCAAAAGATCTGAACTCCGCCGTCAGCCATTTTCTGGGTAAACATCATTTGGATTCAGAAAAGGGCTTGGGTACACGACGCGGCGCGACGTTGTAAAATGGCTCGCAGAAAAGGAACCTAGGCGACTATTCATTGGCGCCGCGTCGGTCGTGACGTTGTTAATTGCTCCGTTGGATCTGCATCTACGGCGTTTGTGGGTTGTTTCGAAACCCGGTCGATGAGATTTTACGGAGAAGTCGGGTATATTTAAGTGATCCTTTTTTGACACATCGATGAAAATGTAAAAGTCTGAATGAATTGAAACGGCCTGACATGTTGACGTACAATTAATTAATTAATTAATTAGGAATGATAACTCCGTTGTCACCAACTACGTTCAGATGTTGCTGGACGACCTAGTGGTCCCAGCCCAGTTTGAGCACCGCATCCACTCTCTCTCCCGTCTTTGGACTGCCATGCAGGACAAGACGCGGTGGAAGACGATTGTCAAGGCGCACACGCCCGACCCTGTGGGCAAGCCACCTCCCCCCAAGCGGAGGAGGCGTTTTGATGAGTAGTGTAGTTAGACTTTTCTAGTAGATAGAGTTAGGATAGTTCGATCACGCGGCTTCCTCCACCCCATACATCATGGAATATGTGCAGCCTACATGACCCCCCAACGGAGGCATGTTATAATTTAATTATATTTATATTCCGTTGGGAGTATATGTAGCACATAGCCCAGAAGAAGGGGCATATGGCCTATCATACATTCTAAGCTACTTCCTGCAAGGGTGGGAATGTACACGACCCTTGCTCTAGGTGCACCAGGGCACTTGCAGCCCCATGAGCTTTAAGCTATGCCCAGCTAAGGGGGAGCCTGTCATGAGGGGGAAGATCAGCATATAGCTATACAAAATCTAGGGCATGGCGTCTCAGCAGAGAGTTACTCCCTGCATGGGCACGGCATAATTAAATAAAAGCTAGGCAGCATCTGGAGGGTGGTTCATCATAGGCACACTGATGTACATGACTAAAAAAAACGACGTACAATACTACTACAAACAACAATAGATACTCGCCTCCAAAAATATATCTTGATAGAGCCATGCCTCGTATTTAATTGCCCAAATCTGAGATTCCGCGGAACACAGAAAGTAAGAAAGCCCAGAAGCTACCAGCAAGGAATCGAACATTGGACCTTTGGCATGATTTTGCGGCCGCTGTGTGAGTCTCCTGATCCGAAGGCATCTCACTTAACGTTTCGAAACAGCCCAACTGCGAAAAACCTCTTTACCGGAGAGGGGTGCCAATATGTCCGATATTGCTGAATACTAGAAGATGACTCACCGCTAGACCTAAGTGCGCATCCAAAGTGTACCCTCAAGCTTCTCATGCGGCTCATCCTGAACCGCCTGCGCACGGCCCGCATGGACGGCCACCTCAGCGAGACTCAGCGCGGCTTCCGTCCAGGTCGCAACACAGTACAGACGCTCTTCGCTACTCGCCGCCTTGTGGAAGAACTGCAACGCCTTCAGCCTGGTGACGGTCCCCTCTGCACCTTGTGCTGGTGGACTTCAGCAAAGCCTTCGATTCGCCGGTTTTCTGGCCTGCGCTGTGGGACATCCTCGCTCTACCCAGGATTCCCTGCCCCCTTTTTGCTGTCATCCGCAACCTGTATGAAGGGTCCACCACTTCGGTGCGCACTTCCTACGGGACCATGCCACGGCCATGCCCTTTACAGAAGGGGGTGTGGCAGGGCTGCGTGCTATCGCCCCGCTACCTGTTCATTATTGTGGTCCAATACGTAATGATTCAGGCGCGCAAGCGGTTTGCCCGCATTGTGGGTAGGGAACCAGGGGTGCAGGTCGCCAACCGTTTCTGGCATGGCGGGGCGGACACGGAGATCCGGCTGGCATAGATCGTCTATGCACACGTCGACACCACCCTCTTCGAGGGCACTGAGCATGTGCAGACGTGGCTTGACTGCCTGGCAATCGAGGCCCGTGCAGTGGGGCTTGAAGTCAGCAAGAAGACAGAGGCTCTGGCGATTGGGCTCACTCAGCCACCGCCCGACCTCTTTCTCCTTGACGGATCTCGAGTCCTGTATAGGGACCGCGTCACTTTGCTGCATGGGCAGCCTCCTCCGGCCCCAGCTGCGCGGCCGATGTGGACCACCGTATCTCCCTCGCCTGGCATGCTTTACGCCGATACCGGGCCCTGTGGCGCAAGCCCCTGGGCAAGATAGAGAAACAGGACCTGTTTAAGGTCCTAGTCCTCCCTGTTCTTACGTACGGGGCCGATACGTGGACCCTCACCGCCGACCTGGCCAGAAAGCTAGACGGCGCGGTCACCAACATGCTGCAATCCATTTTCCGTGTAGGCTACGCTGCCCATGTTCGCAATGAGGACCTGTATCTCGGCATGCCATATATCACAAGCACCATAAAGCAGCGGCCGGCCTGCAGTTAGTTGGGCACTTAGCTTGCACCAATCAGGTAGACACCTCACGTCATGCCCCCCCCGCGGGGCTGCGCCCCGCTCAGCCTGGCCGGCACCTCCTTACGTGGGCCGAGCCCCGCCATGCTCGACGCCGCAAGGCCCGCACCTTCAAAGAACAGCTAGTAGAGGATATGGGGGGCCTAGGCCTCTCCGTGATTTGGAACAAGATGATGGACAAGGCCAAGTGGGCCCAGGTCATATGTAGAGGACAACGAACCCCCCCCCCGTGGGGAAGCGCCCGCGTTTGCAAACACGCGGGAAGCACGCCAGACAGGTCCCATAGGGTAGAGAGCTTAGACTAGAGTTGGCTTGATGTTGTAGATAGATTAGACCGGTAGGATTGTGTGTCCCCATCCATCCATCGGGGTTAATGCTCCGTGACTCCCCAACGGGAGCACGAGTCTAATTAATTAACTAATTAATTAATTAATTAAGCAAGTGCGCAGGAGTACTACGCACGGACCTACGCGATATTCTAGTATTGCCGAAGTAGGCAGGTTGACCACAGCTGGAATCTGGTTGTAGTGTGACATACAAACATAGAGGACGTAGCCGAAACTAAGTGATGTAAACCAATCTTACATTGTCGTCAGAAAGCAACAAACGTGAAAATGCTAGCTGCCCAAATCTGTTACGCGTTAATTAATTAAGAAAAGAAAAGTAAGACACACTAATCTTACTCTAATATTATCTTATCTTTAGTTAGTTTTTTGCAGCTCCGCTCACCCCCACCCACCAGCTGTGGAATACGTGCTACATGATTTCCCAACTGAGTCATGCTATATTTTTAAATCCTGAATGACTCGACGAACGCGGGTATAAGATAACAGCAGGCTCGAGCTACCATGGTCCGGATTCTTCCAGATTTAATCTGGCCTGGGCCGCTGTCTCTTTGATATTAAGTGAGACAACTATTCCTGGACGCATGGACCTCAGGACCGTCTAGGTCTCGATGAACGTATAGCCAACCATAATTTCTAATATCAACCATAATGTCTAATGTCCACGGCTACACATATCCACCTCCATTCATTACCATCATCCTGAACAACTCGACAACCGCGGATAAGACAAGCGCAGGCTCCAGATACCATCGTCCCGATTCTTCCAGATTTCTGGCCTGCGCTGGTTGTCTCTTTGATATTAAAACTCAGGAATGCCTGGCCCTTTTCACCAGGAAAACGATTGATTTAAATTGTCACAACCGCTTGCGGTGCCATGATGGGTAGCGAGCGGGTGGATGCCTGCCGGGACCTGGTTGTCAATGCATTGCCAGCCTCACGACTGTATCCTATTCCATTAGAACGTATTCCGTGCTGCATGCCCACCTCCATACGTACTCTCCCGATTTCTGGCCTGCGCTGGTTGTCTCCTTGGTACTCTGCATGGTAACTGTTTATCCTAGCCTAATACTGTGCAAGGTAGCCTAGCTATAGTCGTATGGCTTGCCACTGACACAGATGCGCCCCTTTACACAGCGATGGCTACGTTAGTCCCCAGGCATATCATCGCTGTACTGAGCCGAAAAGGTACACCTCACGCCTGCTCATGGCCACGCATCCGCGCCAGGCAGAAGGCAGTGAAACAAGGCAGCACAAGAGACAGCTCACACCCGCAGGCGCTTAGACCCATTCTGGCGCAGTCCTTGCCGGAACCAAGCAGCTCCCTTCCACAGCGCCCAGAGGAATGCACACACACGCGGAGTACCTTGATCAAGCGCTGGTGCTGTAACGCCCCATCTCTCGGGGGAATGGCCCTGCGGCATCGCATGGTCACACGCATGCGGCCACCATGCGCGCCCCGCACCACGCGTGCTGGTGTCTCATCGTAAAGCAACCATGAGTGATGGCTGTCAGCAACGAGAGGGTGCATAGATACAATGCCGACGAGGGCAAAAGCAGAGGACCCCAGATTCCGTGCCACGTGGAGGGGGGCCAGATCGAACCTCTGGCGAAGAAGAAGAGCTTTCCCTTGCACTTTTTCCCTTGCATTCTGTCCCTTGCGCTCCTTCCCTTTCATTCTCTCCCCCTTGCGCTCTCTCCATTTGATCGTGAGGCATCACGACCACACGCGCGCGTTGTCAAGCTCAAAGCTGTGCTCCTGTGGGTGCTTGTCGGTGGTGGGTGCCGTTCGATGCTTGCGCCATTAATACATACCCCATCACGCGACGCGTCAACTCAGCACCCCGTCCAGCGAGGGCATGGACGGCTTCACCTGGCACCCTTGCAGCTTGCGAATCAAATTGTCGCGCACTGACACCGCCACTTTGACCGGCCGGCGGAACGTGATCTTGGGTTTCGCGGGGGTGTCCTGTGGGTATGGGGGTGGGGGGGAGGGGGCGTGTGACAGAGGGGTGATGATAAAGAGTACGTTGTGCGATCCAGGTAATTTAGGGTGGCGAGCTCGGGGGCACTAGGCGACCACTGACACACATGAGCAGTTTCCAAGGCAGTAAATGCAAAGATCATGATTCTGACACGGACACTTGAAAAACACACGCAGCTCTGGAGTTAAGGTGGGTACACGGTGACCCTCTCCACCCCCAACCCCCCCCCCCGGCTACGAGCAGTCATACATAAATATGGAACCGTGTCGGGAGATGAGGCCACCATCGGATGAGGGAACCATCGGTCCATGTTGTATGCAGCCACGAGCAGAGGACGCGCTCCTGCAGCAAGTGTTACCACTGTCAATGTTGAATGCACTTATGTGGCTCTTGTACGCCGTAGCCCCTGTCGCTTTGCATGCACACAGGCCAGGGAAGGAAGCGCAGACTAGTCACCAGCCAGCTGGACAGAGGGTATCATCTTCGTGCCAGAAACTAATGATGCAGCACATGGCACGGCCGGGGTGAAAAACCTTACCACCATATCAACCAGTGGCGCTGTGCTGGTAGCGAGTGCCGTGCTGATGCACACAGCGAGTGACATGGAACACTAGCGGTGGGAAGCATGGCAAACTCTCCGTGCCAAGCGGACCGCCGCGAGCTGACCTCGAGTCACCATGGCAGCCGGGGGGGGGGGCGGGTCAACCAGGGACAGGCTTGGAAGAGCACACCATGCACAGCTGCATGTGCCAAGAGTTGTTCCATCACCTTTACCAGTGTGCCCCTCCACTGCGCTCCGCCCCTTACCTTCATGAGCAGCCCCTCCATGAAGTGGGTGCGCTCCATTGTCACATATGCATACTTTACTTGTATCGAACACATATAACTGATGTTTCCCCCCCCTTACCTTCATGAGCAGCCCCTCCATGAAGTGGATGCGCTCCACCAGCGCCTTGTTTTCGCGCACCAGACGCGCGTTCTCCCGCGCCGTCTCCGCCTTCTCCCGTAGCAGGCTCTCCACCTGCTGCCGCATCTGCTCCGCGATCTCCTCCCCCAGCGCCTCCCGCATCTCGCAGTGCTCGCAGGGCGCGCCGGCACTGCCGCCTGTCACCGCAGGCGCCAACTCAGGCGTGCCAAACACGGGCTGGTCGATTGGCAATGTGTCGCGGGACACAGGCGCGCCACCGGCCGGGGTGGCCTCGCTGTCTTGCATCATGGCAGGGCTTCCCGCCAGGGGGGCTCGTACATGCCCCAGTCCAGGGGGCGGGGTGACCGTATTGCTCAAATCCCCGAGGGGTTTACCCGCGGATGAACTGGGGCGCTTTCTGCGCCTGCCCTTCTTCCCTGATGACGCCCGCTCTTCACTGGATGATATGCTGCTGGGGAGTTCAACTCTTTTCAAATCGGCAGCCGGCGTCGTTTTTGCGTCGGCCACCAGCGCTTCTGCTTCCTTTGCATCGGTAACCTTCTCCCATTGCACAAGACGGCCAAACCGCTTCCCTGCCACCCAACCAGGTCCTGGCGACGGGCTGCCTTGATCCAGAATTTGCACAGCCATATATTCACCACTCTCTCTCCGTTTTGGGTGACCGACTTTCTTTCCTCTTTCCGCAGATGCCACCATGATTTCAGAAATGTATGAGTTCAGACCGGCTTCACAGCAGATTAGCCTTAATTCGCCTGTGTGAGCCAGGACCCGGGGAATAGCGAATGCTACACAATGCCAGCGTAAATGTAGTTGCTTGACGTGTCAAAAGCCACCAGGAAGCAACTGAGCGTAATGGGTTTAATGACTGTAAACACGTCGCTCTGTGGAGCTGATGGAGCAATGCTGCACCCGCGGTGAGCGCAAATAATTTATGAAGACCCCGCAAAGCAGGAAACAGAGTTGTCAATTTTTCTGCCAAAGGATTCTCTTAAAAAATGCAGCCAGTTCATTCCGCGCCGATAACGGATTCCTTGAATGCTCAGTAGAGTCGTGTCGCCCTTCCCATGCTCACACATGCGTAAATGTTCCAGTGTACGCTCCATAGTCGCACAATCTTTACGGTGTGACCGTTGGTGTCCAGCTCATGCAAGTAAGGGCCAGCATTGAATACGGGCTAGTATGTAACTACTTACGCGTAGCCTTGCTGTTGCGCGGTCCGTTGAATAGGCAGATAAGCTGCCCAGTTGGAGAAATCCCAAGATAATCCCGTACCCACTAGTCACTACTCACTGCGACACAACCCATCGCTGACGCTGATCGCAAGGTTGCTGGCAGCAGCGGCGCGCACGTATGTACTGGCGCGAACTTGTTGTAGGGCGGAAGTTGCAATCTGCATTCGTCGCGCCGGCAGGTCACGTGGCCTCAGCCCAGTCAGTCTACAGGAAAGATAAAACCCTGCCACGTGCACCTCGTCTCGTGTCGTCTTGTCTCGTGGCTCTAGATGGCTGTTGTTGTTGTTGTTGTTGTGTCCCACGCCGCACATGGGCAGCAGAGAATCTATAGTGGCCGAGGGCCGGATCTAGATGGCTGTAGCCGTGTACATATCGACAATCGTCAATCGACGGCGGTGGCAGAGGAAAGTAGTAGATATCCCGGGAAAATATGGCTCCACCATGGCTGGAGTTCACACAAAAAGAATTTACGTCGACCAGGCATCGACGCAAATTATCTAGTGCCGCATTTTGCAGCAGTAACAGAAACCAAACTGGCAATAAATAATATTTCAGCAACCCGCAGGGGCACAAGATTACTTGCCTGCAAGTTGAAAATGCGCACTTACCTGCAACGGCGAAAGCGTTCTTAACAAAATTCCCTGTTAGTCGAGAACTGAACAATTTCTTACGTCTGTGTTCACGCCAAGCTTCTGGTTGGATATGCTGTTCACACTTGGCGACGTTGCGCGTTGAGCGGACTTGATGCACAATCGACGTGTGAACTTGCCGTGTAAGTGACACCGGGAATGGGGTTCACTACCAGTGAGAAAGGTGGGATTAAAGAGGCGTATTTTCCTTTTGCAGCTTTGTCCAAGGCTGAAACATCAACTGGCGAGCCACAGGAAGATGGCCGTCGCAGGGACGGAAGAATTGCCGAAGAAACTCGCCCCGTCTGTACGTATACGGCTGTGACTGAAAGCATCTGGTTGGTTTCTGAGGCCTAGTTGCTACTTCCGAGAGGTTGATACTTCCGAGGCTGTGTATACGTATTCTGACCACGATATCGGGTTTCTCTCATGCACGTGTGGACGCATACCAGGTTTCCGGACGGGTTTGATCAGCCGAGCGGCTGGCTCCGCGTACGCCGAGTGGGACCAAACAAAAGTGATGGTTGCAGTGTAAGCTGAGCTGCATGACTGGGGCCCTCGCCTGTCTTGTCACATAGCGGGGCACGCTGGGGCCTGTCTTTGGAGATCTTGGTACAGATTGTCAGTTTTATACGCATGGCATTGGTATCTACTGCTGTAGGGTGATCTGGCCTGTGTGTCATGCTGCTGGTTCGATGTTGCGGGCAGCGGGAGGGATAGGGAGCACACCATCTCCATGTTCATGTTTCGCTTCCTGGCATGCTGTCTCAACGTGCTATCATCTTCACATCGCCTGCTCACTGATACAGCCAGCCACCTACCGATGCGGTCATTTACTCGCTGAAATATCCACCCGCCCTCCAATACAGCTCACATGCTCAATTTGTGCCTGCGGTGTCGCGATCCATGTATGGGCAAATTAGGCTTTCAGGAATGCCTGCCACAATCTAATTCCTGTCTGAGTGTTGGTACCTTCTTCCCCCACCCCGCCACCCCACCCCACCCAGGCCTTTTCTTCAATGCCCTGCACGTTCCGCCTGCCCCGCCCTACCCTTGATGCCAAACGCACCACTCGGCGCTGCCTGCTATCGCACATGTGGGTACAGCCATCTATTCTATCCATAAATCTTACCCACGGTCATGACCACCTCTACTTGTGTGTGTGTATACCCTCCCCCCCACCCCAGGTACGGCCCCCGCCGCAGCACCAAGCTGGAGGAGATGATGGACGGCCGCCTGCGCTGCGACGTCAAGGTTGCGGCGTTCGCGTCACCAGATGAGCGCGGCAAGTACGGCCAGGTGAGGAGGGGGGGGGAGGAGGGGAGTGGATGTGAGAAGGTTGGTGCGTGGATGTTTGTGTGTGTGTGTGTGTGTCTGTGTGTGTGTGTGTGTGTGTGTGTGTGTGTGTGTGTGTGTGTGTGTGTGTGCGCGCGCGCGTGTGTGTGCGTGTGCACGCATGCGTGCATGCGCGTTCGCGTGTACGTGTGCGTATTCACTAGCACGCACGCCCGTGCGTATTCCCTGCGTGCGTTCAACGTGCTTGGCCGTGGCCGTGGGCAGGGCGGGGGCACGGGCGCGGGCGGGGGCATGTGTGGGTGCAGGTGGGCGGGGGCGGCTGTGCGCCTGTGCGCCTGTGTGCCTGTGCATGTGAGTGTGAGTGTGTGTTTGTATGTGTGTGTGCATGCGCGTTTGCGTGTTCGTGTTGGTGTGGTGGTGGGAAAGGGCATGCAGTTGCTTCGACTTGGTGGTGTTAACAGGTGCACCGTTTCTCTTGCTTTCTGTGATGCTGGCAGATGCAAGGGAGACAAGCGTGTGAGCCATGCAGGTGTGCGCAGGTGTGGCTGGGCAGGCAAGCGTTTGTGTGGGGCGAGGCTTGCGACACGCATCATCAGCACGCATCATAAGCACGAGTCATAAGCACACACCACAAGCACATACAGCCATTACCGCGTTAAGTTGCGTTTCTTAAGGTTGCGTTACCGCGTCAAGTTGCGACGCCGGTAAGTTTGGCGCCGTATACCTCACCGCCCACCTTTCGGTAAATATCTGGCCGGAAAACTGGACTTCGGGCGACTTGATGCTGCAGCCGGATCGGGCTTGACGAGAGCTGTCGATTGCCGTATAGAAGTCCGTCAGAGGAGGAGGGGGTGGGCTGCTAGCCTAATTATACCGTTAAGGTTACGTACCGGCGTTAAGTTGCGTTACCGCGTTAAGTTGCGACGCCAAGTTTTAGGCGGCGATCGCAACTTAACGTGGTAATGACTGTACCATCAGCACGCATCGGCAGCACACATCATTCAGCACTTACCCACAGTTCACAACGGGGGACATAATGGTGCAACGTGGGTGGGTGGGTGGAATAAAATGACAGCAGCACCGACAGTCCGACACCACGACATTGGGCAGAGATCACCGGTGGGCCGGCTGTCCAGTACGAGGAGTGACATCCCCAGCCAAATTTTGCCGGCTATTAGGGACCGGCCCCAGGGGCCGTCGTGGCTGGACGCCACCGGCCCCCATATTGATATGGCGGCTTCAGGTGAAATAGCCTGTCGGCGGCTGTACCCTGGCCCCCACCCACCCAGAGCCCCAGTCCATTAGTTGGACGCCACGTGCACACGTTGGCTTGTTTTGTCAGCCTTGGTGACACGGGGCACGTCAGAGGAGGCCTATATGGAGTTCGATAACTCCAAATTCTTGTTCCCTAGCTTAGAGCAGCGTAGTATTGTGGTGCAGCATCAGTCTGTGATAGCAGGCTAGTCGGAAGTACTAGTAGCAAAACTCAACTGCAGGCTCCCTCAAACAGCCGAGTACGAAATGGCTGGGTGTAATATGACGGCCGGCTCTTGGAGCCCCTGTGGCGGGCCCCTAGTCAAGGGCTAGCATATGGGGCCCCAGCAGGCTTGTTACGGGCGGTCGGCACAGGACCCTGAGTTGAACAGGGGGGGCGGAGATTTTTGGCCGGCGATGGCGGTCCCGCGCCCCCATATGTCTTGGCTGGATGTCATTACCCCTCTGGGCTGCTGCTTGAACAGGATAGTTGAGGTATTGCATCAGTAGGGGTGATGGCTCTGCTCTCTGTCTGCGCAGGCGTGGGGTGCCAACCTGTTGCCTGCACCCATCCTTGAGTCCTGATGGACGCGCCCCCGCACAAGAAACGGGCGATCGCATGCCGCGCTGCCACTGGGCTCCCCCTAGTGGGGCGAACGGACCTTTCACTGGCGGCTCATGATGAGATTGCACCTGTTGTAGGACATCACAACAGGTGTTGCCGGTACCCGGCTGTTTTCTGCTGTTGGATCCGGCACATCCATCGGATCCTGCCCGCCCCATCTCCTGTCACTAAAGCACTCATGCCTGCGCGCCCCGTCTCCTGTCACTAAAGCACTCATGCCTGCCCGCCCCGTCTCCTGTCACTAAAGCACTCATGCCTGCCCGCCCCGTCTCCTGTCACTAAAGCACTCATGCCTGCCCGCCCCGTCTCCTGTCACTAAAGCACTCATGCCTGCCCGCCCCGTCTCCTGTCACTAAAGCACTCATGCCTGCCCGCCCCGTCTCCTGTCACTAAAGCACTCATGCCTGCCCGCCCCGTCTCCTGTCACTAAAGCACTCATGCCTGCCCGCCCCGTCTCCTGTCACTAAAGCACTCATGCCTGCCCGCCCCGTCTCCTGTCACTAAAGCACTCATGCCTGCCCGCCCCATCTCCTGTCACGAAAGCACGCATGCCTGCCCGCCCCGTCTCCTGTCACTAAAGCACTCATGCCTGCCCGCCCCGTCTCCTGTCACTAAAGCACTCATGCCTGCCCGCCCCTCTCCTGTCACTAAAGCACGCATGCCTGCCCGCCCCATCTCCTGTCACGAAAGCACGCATGCCTGCCTGCCCCGTCTCCTGTCACTAAAGCACTCATGCCTGCCCGCCCCGTCTCCTGTCACTAAAGCACACATGCCTGCCCGCCCCGTCTCCTGTCACTAAAGCACTCATGCCTGCCCGCCCCGTCTCCTGTCACTAAAGCACTCATGCCTGCCCGCCCCATCTCCTGTCACGAAAGCACGCATGCCTGCCTGCCCCGTCTCCTGTCACTAAAGCACTCATGCCTGCCCGCCGCATCTCCTGTCACGAAAGCACGCATGCCTGCCCGCCCCATCTCCTGTCACGAAAGCATGCATGCCTGCCCGCCCCATCTCCTGTCACGCAAGCACGCATGCCTGCCCGCCGCATCTCCTGTCACGCAAGCACGCATGCCTGCCCGCCCCATCTCCTGTCACGAAAGCACTCATGCCTGCCCGCCCCATCTCCTGTCACTAAAGCACGCATGCCTGCCCGCCCCATCTCCTGTCACGAAAGCACTCATGCCTGCCCGCCTGGCTGTCCTCTCCAACCTCCGCTCTCTCCCTTTCCCTGCCTTCTCCTCTCCACCCTCGTCCGTTTTCCTTCCCCCTCCTCTTCCCCCGCCCCCCCTTTCCTCGCTCCCCCCCACTTGGCGCCCTCCCCTTCCCTGTGATGTCCCTCGCCCCGGCCAGGGCGACGAGGAGCGTGAGTACTCGCTCTTCCTTGAGCGTGCGCTGCGAGGGGTGGTCATGACCGAGACGTTCCCAAAAGCGCAGGTGGACGTTCACGCATTCGTGATCCAGAGCGGCGGAGGTGAGAACAAGTGGCGCGTTGTGGTGGGCGACAGGTGCCCCATTACGGAAGGGGGGATGCCCATTTACTGTTAGGGGGCACATAGACACGTGTTGTCGCCGCCACCCGTGGATGCCACGTGTTGAGGGCATCCACAATAGTTAATGAGCGCTGCTCACGTCGTCGTGCGCGTACCTGGATGCTAGTGGAGTGAGAGGCGGGCAGGCATGCACGTGCGTGTGCAGGGTTCTATCAGGAAACTTGTTTGTAATCGTGCCCCCCTGGTCCTGGCCACATCACCACGACGTGTACAGTCCCTTGGAATGGATGGAAATGGCTGCCCTTTTACCATACACCTTGTTGGGATGCAGCAAGCTCTGTGTAGCTCTCTTCACATTCCCTTGATAATAAGATCTGTGTATTCTTGCCTTCTCGTTTGTCAGGGGTCCCCGTGCTGCCAAGCTTCTGGTCTCCCACCCCCCATGGGTGATGGATGGTGCACCGGACCCATGGAGTGGCATGAGCGGGGCGGCTCGCGAGATGCATGCACATGATTGAGGCACACGATGCGTTTGCGTAATGCATGCACGTGCGGTGGCCCCACTGCGGCCCTTGTCCACACCTGTTAGCCCGTGCGCGGCAAATGGTCCGTAGAAGTCGGCCTTGGGTAGTGGCGGCCGCACGCATGATACCATGCACCATGGGTGGTCGCATGTGCCTAGATCGCAAAAGCATGCCAAGAGCTCGCAAACCTATGTCAAGCGGGCACATGTGAAGTTAGCTCGCCTCCTCTGCGCGGCGCATGGTTCACGTGGGCCTTGTGAGGCCGTACTACAGCAGTTTGAACAAAACAAAGAGGCCGTACGCCCTTGTGAGGCCACATGAACGCCACTGCGTATGTAAAGCTATAATCATGGGCTGCCGCCCCACATCCTATGTGTAGCTGATCATCTCACTCCGTATCTGGTTGGGTCCATGCCGAAATGACCACCCCCTACTCGTCGCTATCCCTGTGGTGCCCCTCTTGTGCTTCCCCTGGCAGCCGACCTTGCGGCGATCATCACGTGCGCATCTCTAGCGCTGGCACACGCGGGCATTGCCATGCGCGACCTCGTGTCAGCTGCCCACGTGGTGAGTGACGACCACCTCACCCAGCGACTGTACACAGGGACCAGGGGGACGAACGCCCTTGTGCTGGGGGGAGCATGCAGTTCGTTGCACGCCCACGCGGAGACGGGGGACGAGGGGGGATGAGGTGGGATGAGGTGGGATGAGGTGGGATGAGGTGGGATGAGGGGGGGTGAGGTGGGATGAGGGGGGGTGAGGTGGGATGAGGTGGGATGAGGTGGGATGAGGTGGGATGAGGTGGGATGAGGGGGGTTGAGGGGGGTTGAGGGGGGATGCGGGGGGATGAGGGGGGATGAGGTGGGATGAGGGGGGATCGCGAGATGAGGGGGGATGAGGGAAGTAGGTGGTCCATTGCACACCCTCGCAGTGAGGGGGGTAGGCAGTCTGCCACAGGAGCACATATCCTGCTACAGGGCCAACATCAACTCCAGCGCATCTTGAGAAGCCGCAGAAGCACGCTGCGCCGCGTCACCCCCCCTGCCTCTGTTACTGTGCCACGGTCGCTGGCGCCTTGCTGGCCCAGACCTCGCATGCCTTATTAGGGGCTTGTTGGGGGGCGGGCTGAGGGCTTATTATGTCCCGTAGTGGGCGTGGCATTGTGATTGCAATCATTATGTCTTCTTTAGGTATCTCTGGTTGTAAGGGGGTGGGGCGGGCAGGGCACGTAGCCTTGTGTGCGCGTTCCTCTAACGTTACAAAGGGCAGCACTCGGTGAGTGCCACCTTTGCACTAAGTTTACGTGATCGGAAGCCAGCCTCTATTTTTTTGAATTAGCACTATCCAGCCATGGCTTATCTACTTAAATAAGCCCTGGATACCTCGCGTTGGCTTCATGGTATGTTCTTGGGGTGTCATTCCCACCCCAAGGTGGCCATTCTGGTTCCATGGGCCAAGAGTGTCCTGTGCACTGCACTGGTCATGTCTTGGGACGCACTAGGCACTTGCCAGCCGTCCAGGCACTTGGTTGCCTGGTGGCGATAAACCCATGTACCCGTGTAACCGCCTTACAGTATACATTTTGTGAGTGTTGTACCTGACATGTTTGCTTTGCGTGTGTGAGTGTTGTTCCTGACAAGGTTGCTTTGCCTGTGTGAGTGTCGTTCCTGACAAAGGTTGCTTTGCGTGTGTGAGTGTTGTTCCTGACAAGGTTGCTTTGTGTGTGTGAGTGTCGTTCCTGACAAAGGTTGCTTTGCGTGTGTGAGTGTTGTTCCTGACAACGGTATATCTTTGAGGTTTTTCAAGGTCACAGCGTTCCCTGTTGCCTATTAATCACATTCTGGCTGTGTTTTTTTAAAAAGTGAACTGGTGCCTCATAGGCATGGTAAGGGGGGTTTTGTGGCAAGTTTTCAGGCTGTCGAACAGGAGGCCACTGCCCTTTGGATAGTCTTTACTTGGGGTAGGTTCTGACGAAGCTATACCAATGTCTGGGTGCGGTGTATGCATGGCCATCCTTTCCCGCTCCTTTTTTGGCCTGACGGCGCGCATCCCACCCTTCGGCATGCACCAATGACCACTTTTCCTTGTTGCTTGCTATCTGGTTTGGGTGGCCTGGCTGCTGGGCCAATGGGCGTGCCCCTTGCGCGCGTGCTGCATGCACACAGAGCCGCGTGCGTCGGCAGCTACTGCTGGACCCCTCGCTGGAGGAGCAGCGCGCGGAGGAGGGCCACCTGATGCTAGCGTTTGCACCCAAGACTGGCCAGGTCACGCACGTGGTCTCATCAGGCGTGTGGATGCCGGAACATTACGCCGAGGTGAGCTTAATCGCCTACTAGACCACACTCTGCGCCAGTGTTCTGTTGGAAAGCCCAAACACCTCTGTGTGAGGTAACCCTGCAGCAGCACAGTTCGAAGCGGGGGGGGGGGGGGGGCAGCGCAATGCAGGGCAAGGGAGGCCATGCAGGCCGTGTGAGCAGGGCAAGGGAGGCCATGCAGGCCGTGTGAGCAGGGCAAGGGAGGCCATGCAGGCCGTGTGAGCAGGGCAAGGGAGGCCATGCAGGCCGTGTGAGCAGGGCAAGGGAGGCCATGCAGGCCGTGTGAGCAGGGCAAGGGAGGCCATGCAGGCCGTGTGAGCAGGGCAAGGGAGGCCATGCAGGCCGTGTGAGCAGGGCAAGGGAGGCCATGCAGGCCGTGTGAGCAGGGCAAGGGAGGCCATGCAGGCCGTGTGAGCAGGGCAAGGGGAGGCCATGCAGGCCGTGTGAGCAGGGCAAGGGAGGCCATGCAGGCCGTGTGAGCAGGGCAAGGGAGGCCATGCAGGCCGTGTGAGCAGGGCAAGGGAGGCCATGCAGGCCGTGTGAGCAGGGCAAGGGAGGCCATGCAGGCCGTGTGAGCAGGGCAAGGGAGGCCATGCAGGCCGTGTGAGCAGGGCAAGGGAGGCCATGCAGGCCGTGTGAGCAGGGCAAGGGAGGCCATGCAGGCCGTGTGAGCAGGGCAAGGGAGGCCATGCAGGCCGTGTGAGCAGGGCAAGGGAGGCCATGCAGGCCGTGTGAGCAGGGCAAGGGAGGCCATGCAGGCCGTGTGAGCAGGGCAAGGGGAGGCCATGCAGGCCGTGTGAGCAGGGCAAGGGAGGCCATGCAGGCCGTGTGAGCAGGGCAAGGGAGGCCATGCAGGCCGTGTGAGCAGGGCAAGGGAGGCCATGCAGGCCATGTGAGCAGGGCAAGGGAGGCCATGCAGGCCGTGTGAGCAGGGCAAGGGGAGGCCATGCAGGCCGTGTGAGCAGGGCAAGGGAGGCCATGCAGGCCGTGTGAGCAGGGCAAGGGAGGCCATGCAGGCCGTGTGAGCAGGGCATGAGGGGGCCATTAGGGGCCATGCAAAGGGAGGCTCCGCGGGTAGACCTGCATGGGAGAACAGCCGGCAGCAGAGTTTGCTGTTGGCCCCAGAGTCCCTGGGTCTGTGGGTGGGGGATATCCCCGTTGGTGGCATCTCAGGATTTGTGTCATGTCCGGATGCATGCAGGGCTTGTCTTGTTGGGGGGGGGGCACCAATAATCCATTTGAAGATTCAGGCGCCTGTGGGAAAGAAAGCCATCATGTCAGCACCTCTGCATTACTCAGAAAAGGCAATAATAGCCGCACAACCATGAAGGCAATAGTAGCCGCACAACCATGAAGCGAGGAATCGGTCCATGTGAGGGGTAGGGGCGCCTTCGGGCTTGGGCCATTGACCAGGTGCAGTGGCGCAGGGCGCCTGTTTGTGTTGACCTGGAGAAAGCAACATGGGTTGGCTGCCACATAGGGACACGTCCACAACGCTATGGGAGTCTGTGTTTGTGTGAGTAGGGCGTGCAACGCTGTCAAGATACAAACTCCTCATGAAGAGCATGAGCACAAAATTACAGAAATCGTGGTGCTCGTGGGAGCAGGAGGGCTGCGATGTCATGGCCAGTAGATATAGTGGCCCATTGGGTTCTGATTGAGGCGTGACCCGCTCTCCTTGTCTGCTGGGTCTTATTATGTTGCATTTTTGAACCCAAACCGCTTGGCGGCATGGCTGCAGGCACTCACCCTGGCCAAAGAGAGTTGTGTGCAGCTGGATGACGTGCTGCGGGGCACGCTGAGGGAGCAGGTGGCGCTGCCCATGGGGTGATTACTTACAAGGCTGGACATTTCTACCTCCATTCATTTGCATCATCTGGGGCGACTCAACACATGCGGATAAGATACCAGCGTGCTGGAGCTGCCACGGTCCGGATTCTCCGAATTTCATGTGGTTGGCGCTAGTTGTCTCATTATTCCCGCGCGTGCAAGCTAGTGCTTTCCATCGCCGCATGCACACAGTAACAAGGGCGGGGCCATGCAGCAGGACTTACACCTGCATCTTCTCTCATGATGCAAGCCACAAGTGCAATCATAATAGCATCTGATTAGGAATAGTCAGAGCCTGCTTGGCATCTAGTGTATGTAGCTAGGTGCGATACCAATGGCATATCGGATGATATGATAGGATGTATTTTCTCTTTAGCTCCATCGTTACTGATCACTAAGTTTGTATTTTTTAAAAAATAATGCATAGATTGATATAATTGGTATTGACTGAACACCTGTAAGAAAGCTGGTTGGAATGCAACGAGACGAATCTATCGCATGACCAGCACATGATACTTTTGCTGCGACAGCTAGCAGCCTAGCACTTACAATCGACCAGGCAAGGTCTTTCATGTTATGTTCCTAATTAATTAATTAATTAATTAATTAATTAAAGTCTGTCAGGTGCGCTGGCAACGTGCCCAATTCGACCCTGGTCGGATACAACTCCCTTACGTACCCAGGTCTAAACAGCTTGAAGTACCCATCACTTATCACTTGTCAGTGATTATAACCAACTGGACTGGGCTATCAAGGCTAAGCTACTGTATTAACGTACTATCCTGGTACCATCCAAAGACTCTTTGATAAAACTTTCATACATGTCCATGACATGTCCTCTAGACAATCGCGGTTTGTCTCCACATGCGTGCACGAGGACTGAAGCCCCCCAAAATGTTACCTACGAGTTGCATGTGATTGCCAGAATGTAAGAAACACGCGACTTGGTCAATCGCTTAGGCACGTGGATGCACGCGGTAATGGCTACGCACTACAGGAATTTTCGCAGGGAAGACAGCATGCAGGCACTTTCGACATGCAGGTATTTGATATTTAGCAGTTGATATTTTTTTGTAGTTTTTGCGCACTTTCCGTTTTATCCGAGTATTCGCTGTCACAAACCGTCGCGCAACATACTTCGCTTCACGGAATCCATTTCCTAGACCGCAGAAATACATATTTCGGCACATAAAAGCCACGCATTTTGAGTTTCTGTCGCTGCGGTTTTGGTTCCCGGTTTCAGGTGGTCCATGCGTTATTTCATCCTTTAGCAGATCGCCACCCGATGCCTTGACCAAATATGTTGTAAGGAGACGGTACTGACGTTGAAGTCGTTTCCTACACCTGGGGCATGCAAGAGCCGGACATGCACGACTGGCAGTTCTACGTAGAGCCCTCGTTAGCTAGATATGCTTCAATGACGAGGCTCTAAACTACTGCGAGCACCATTTTTCTTTTAAGGAAGCGCAAAACTGCGATGAGGTCGAAGCTCATTTGGCAGGGTGCCATTGCCGCGCTGGCAATCACAATTGCATACTTCAACCAGGTGTGTGATAGAGCGCATTGCCTCGTCTGCTTGTCTCAGGATACAAAAATGTTAGCATGTCGCTTACATGCCTTGCAGGGACTGTGCCAGGTAATCCTTTGTATTGACCACACGTGTTGCGTGGGAAATATGCCATCTGCACGCATTCTTGTCCTCAGGAGAAGCTTGAAGGCGGCTTGCTCGAGGTTTCCAAGTCCGCGAAGCAGCTGCTATGGGCTGCCCACAGCGCTTCCACTGTGCCGCGACCAGTGTCGGGAGAAATGGACTCCGCTCATCCTTTGCCCTTCAGTATCTGGTGGATGGTAAGGCGCTACTGCTGCTCTTCACCGCAGTAGATAGCTCAGGTGTCATCAATGGCTGAGCAGATCAGCTTAAACCCCGCACCCAGCGGATGTTTGCTGCGGATGTGCCCTCCCTGCCCACAGCTACCCTGGCGATGCGCCCACTGCTGTGGCACCACCCCTTGCGGCCACAGATATCGTGGTAGGTATACTCTGCTTTGTGATGGCGGCAAGCTTTGCGGATGCCACCAACTCTGCTGTGGTAAATAGTCAGGTGTAAATAATCAGGTCTGTTTCTGGACTGTGGAGGGTGCCATGGTGGGGAGCCTTTCCCTACTCTTTGTGACTGCCAGAAGCAGCTATTGTCATAGGCCATCTGGCCCAGAAGCAGAGCGTTTGTAGCACAACTAGGATATGTGAGGAGATTGCCTATTCGCGTCGCAGGACCCTCAGGGTAGTCCCACCGGTCACTGCACGCGTCACAAGCTACTGTTGTCGGTGGATGGGAAACTCGAGCAGCATGCCCCTGCTCAAGCTTCTTGGCCAAGCTGTGCTGACTGCTGACATGCCATACCCATCCCCCCTGCAACATCCCCCCTGCAACATCCCCCCTGCAACATCCCCCCGGCCACTTTGCCACTGCCCCATCCCCAGGCCCCATTCCTCGCAGGGGGCGGCTACTGCTCCGAAGCGATCGCCTTTGTGCTGGCGCTCGCGTCACTGGCCGATGTGGCCCCTGCCCTGCACATCAGCCCCCACGGGGACGCTTTCTCCCGCGTGTTTGTGCAAGGGCTCAGCGCCCGCACAAAGCAGGTGGGGAGGGGGGACGCGTGCGGGGCGTCATTTTAGAAAGGAAAGGGGTAGGGAATCGAAAAGCCTATCGGGCCCCTTCGTGTGTGTGGCTATGCACCCTTACACACAATTAGTACAGATATAGGCACAGCCCAGCGCCGTTTCCGGTGTGGATGGCAGGCGGTGGCTGGGCGATGCGAGGCTGCATCTGGCTGCTTGCATGCACATGACGGCAACGGGATGCCACCAACCTGCGATGGGGATCAGGTGCCACCAATCAAGAGTAGCAACGGGCCGGGGGACCCAACGCGTTGACCCTCTCATAGGCGGGAACGGAGAAACAGCTTCCTAAATAAACAGCGGGAACGGAGAAACAGCTTCCTAAATAAACAGCGGGAACGGAGAAACAGCTTCCTAAATAAACAGCGGGAATGGACAAACAGCTCCCTAAATAAGCAGCGGGAACGGACAAACAGCTTCCTAAATAAACAGCGGGAACGGAGAAACAGCTTCCTAAATAAACAGCGGGAATGGACAAACAGCTTCCTAAATAAACAAACTCCTGCTGCGTAGAGAGCCTGCTGCCCCTGAGCTGCGATCCCCCTGCCTTTTCCCCTCTGAGCCGGCAACTGCCTGCTGTGGAGGCGGTTGGGCGTCACAGGAAGGCCCACTTTGTAGCCAGGGGCATGGTTGGCAGTGGTGATGTTGGGCCACGTCGCCGATGCTAGTTGATGGGTCAATATGTAAGGGCCAAGGATGTTTCTTTGTAGAGCTTGCTTCAGAAGAAAGGAAATTAGCATGGGACAAGCCACGGCTATCTTGGTACGCACGCCATCTTAGTAACTAGGTACACCATCTTAGTAACTAGGTAGGCATCATCCAACCTGCTACGAAGTGCCCCACTCTGTCCATGATGTATCTACGCGCCCCACTCTGTCCATGATGTATCCACGCGCCATGCCTACCACCTTGTCCCCAACTCTGTAGGCTTGTGCACATCAACCTCGGTAGGCCACTGTCGCACAAGTAGTAGACACTCACACGTACATGCAAGCACGGGCACAAAAGCATTATGCATGCACACGCGCACACGCACACGCACGCACACACGCACACGCACAAACACACTCGCACACGCACACGCACACGCACACGCACACGCACACGCACACGCACACGCACACGCACACGCACACGCACACGCACACGCACACGCACACGCACACGCACACGCACACGCACACGCACCCAGTCACAAGCTCTTGTTTACTCGCGCACGGTGCTCTTTGGTTGGCCACACCGCGCATGTGGATCATGTCCACAGAAGCTGCAAGGCATGATGACAGACGGCCGCAACATGGACGCCTCGCGCAGCGTGATTATCTGCCACAGGTATGTGCATGCACAAGGGGCGCAGCGGCAGCAGTAGCCGGTGCTGTAGGGGTGTGGGGGGCAGCCACAGGCGTGGGGGCTAGCAACCTCATAGTGTCTGGATCGTGTTGTGCACTTGCACGTGGCCGGTGTGGAGGTATGGGGACAACCCCTGGCTTTATTGGGATGTCTGCCATGAACATGCCTTCCTGGTACGACGCGTCGTCTTTGGCCACGTGCATCTCGCCTGTAGCGACGCGCTTGCGCAACCTTTCTGTTTCGGTACGAGCAAGCTGGACTGGACATATGGAGGCCCTCATATCTGCCTGCCCTGCCCTCGCGGCCTCACGCGTGGGCCATGCTGTCATCCGATTCATCCGGGTCATTTGAGTCATCACTTGCGCTGATCTTTTGCGCAACAAGGAAAAGAGGTTGGAGTCAACAGACGGTATTCAATCGCTTTCAACCATCCATGTTTTCCATGGCCATTTATGAAATCGGTGCATCCCTGTGTTGGGATGGTTCAGACATGTCATCTCTAGCCCCCTAGAAGGACCCCCCATGCATGCCCAGCTTGGTGTCTGCCAGCGCACGGCGAGTTCTGTGTCCCCTGGCCATCGCAGCCATCGCATCTGGGTGCGTGACCAACCAGAACATGGGAGAAGATAGCAGAATTTTTTGCCAAGGTGCACTCCATAGGGGTGATGTATAGCGGCAGGCTTGATGCTATAGCGGCAGGCTTGATGCGATAGCTGCAGGCTTGATGCTATAGCGGCAGGCTTGATGCTATAGCTGCAGGCTTGATGCGATCGCTGCAGGCTTGATGCGATTGCTGCAGGAATGATGGGTACTGGGTTGGGGGTATACCGTCATACAGATATGTTATATTGATAAGGTTGTGGCAGCTGCCTGGATCCCCATTCTGGGTCTTCACTTGAACACCCATGGGCTTATTTCTTTTTGGTCTTGCTTACTATGCTGGCAACCATTACTCCTACGCCTACTGCCCTTACTGCGCAGCGAACCTGGCGCGTGGGCGCCTCCCTTGTACAAGACACCGCCGTGCCCGCCCGTGGGCTATGACCGAGCGCTCTACGTGGTGGTGAGTCGCGAAGCACGGTGCGCCCTCAGGATGTTGGCCATCGCAGGATAGCGCAGCCCCGGTTCCCCTGGTTTTGTTTAGGGTCGTCCGTCCAAGGGGTCCACGGAGACCTTGTTCCGGGTAGTATTATGGCCAGACCCCATTGGTTGCTCGGCAGGCATCAATGCATGGAGAACAGTGCAACATGGCACATGAGGAGACCCACAGAAGTGGTGAGATTGACGGGGTTGGAGGGGGGGATGGAGCGGGCCAACGGGGTGATCAGGTGGGTGGGCAGCATGCACAAAGGACTTTTCGCATCACGTGACGCGCTCACTCCGTCTTCTCTCCACATCGCACCCTGGCAGGGTCGCACCATGTTCGAGACGGACTCTGTGAGCCCCCACCATGTGCAGCGCTGCAACCGCATGGACGAGATCTGGGTGCCCACCCACTTCCACCTAGAGACCTTCACGCGCGCGGGGGTGAACGCCAGCCGCCTTGTCGTGGTGCCCGAACCCGTGGACATTGACTTCTACCATCCGGACACTGCCGAGCCGCTGCGACTCGAGGAGTATGCCGAGCAGGTGTTTGGGCCGCCACGTGGCGAGATAGGCATGCGTGCAGGGGATGGGGAAATGGACGATGCCTGGGCCAACCGCGGCCCCTTTGTCTTCCTCAGCGTGTTCAAGTGGGAGGAGCGCAAGGGGTGGGACTTCCTGCTGACCGCCTTCCTCGAGGAGTTTGACGCGCGGCAGGATGACGTGGCGCTCTATATCCTGACCAACGCGTACCACTCCTCCGACGACTTTGCACAGATGGTACGTGGCCCCTGTATGTCGCCCCTTTAGCCACACTGCTGGCATCTGCTGGCAGCTGCTGGCACCACTGCGGTGCTAATGGTTAAACTGCTCGTTTTGTGCACGCCCGGTGGCGTCTTCCACTTAGGTGTTATCGAAACATCGTATGCTCGTTGGAAGTTTTCATTGAGCCAGCTTGTGGAGAGGCCATGTTTCGGGTTTGTCGCGTGAGGGGTGAACCAGGTAGCAAAGTAGTCAGGACTTGCACTAGTCTGTGTGCGCTAGAGGGCGGTTCATGCAGGGTAAGACCTGCTCGCATGCCTGTTGCTTCCTAGAAGGCACAGACTTAGGTAGCATAGAATGTTCCCAGATTGATGCCTACCATGGGCATGTGACAATCCATTGGAAGTGCTCTCTCTGTCCCCTGTTGCTTTCCCTAGTAGTGCCAGCATGGACTGGGAGGGTGCATTGTGTGGCTGGCTCGCCATCCCTGCCCATTGTGACGGAAAAAGAACGTCCGCACTTGTGGATGGTATGCTGGCGGTGCCTGCACAGATGCGGGATCTGGTGGAACGCAAGGGCATCCTGCTGCGAGCGGAGCGCGCCCCCCCCCGCATCTACGTAATCCGCCGGCACATCCCCACGTTGCAGATGCCAGCACTCTACAAGGCCGCGCACGCAGTAGTGCTGCCCAGCCGGGGGGAGGGCTGGGGCCGGCCGCAAGTGGAGGCCATGGCCATGGCGCTGCCCGTCATCTCCACCTGGTGGTCCGGCATGACCGAGTACATGACGGCCGACAACAGCTACCCCCTGCAGGTGGAGGGGCTGGACGTGGTGACGTCAGGGCCGTTCGAGGTAAGCACGGTGCTGGCTGGCCATGCATGGGCGCTGTTGTTGTAGGGCCAGGTGTCTGGCGTCCGCTGCAATAAACATATGAACCACGGTCTGTCGTTCCGGCAGAACAACTGTGGCAGGGGGGCATACGGCTGTGCCGCTGTGACTTTAACCCTTAGTCCGTTAACCCCCCGACCTGTCGGGGGGTTTGACTAACGGTCGAATTTCGCGCCGCGCCGAGAGCGCCGCGCCACTAGTGACGGATGTCAGTGGTCCGGTGGGTCCGGGAACACTTAGGGACGAAGGTGATGCATAGGTTTGGGGGTAATATTCGCCATAGCCTGGTAATTACAACGTGCATTGAGAATGTATCACGTGACTTTGGCGGGAAATTTTCGCTCGCGCGCGCGCGTAATGAGATATGGCTGCCAACGTGCCGCTGTTACGAAATTTTTGCGTCTCACGGCTTGAAACGGTTCAGAATGTTGCTCAGAATGACGATGCATGATTTTCGTAGGTCAGGCACGGCCAGATTTATAGGGTTGGGAAAATACAGGTAGGAAAATATAGCTTTCCTGGTCGTCAGTTCCAGATGAGTCATAGCTTATCATAGGTCGATTTTCTCCCTATGGCCGGGCAATCTGCGCCAGCCCGGGCATCCAGTTTGGGTATGGGACGTCAGCTGCAGCGTTTGCTGAGAATGCGGGCTAGTTTAGTAGCCATCTTTGCACGGAACATCGACCTGGTAGTCATGGCGGATCATGAAGTATGCGGCTATTGCGGCCTTTGAATGTAGAGCATCAGTATGTGTGAGATATGAGGGTCCCGGCCAGCGGAATCCGGGTAGGGCATGAACGAGCCAGGTAAGACAACGTATTTGCGAGTTGTTTGCAGCGGAATATGTATCCCATGCATTATAAATGACGATTTTATCCATGCATATTTCAGCAAGTTTCATGCCTGTTGTAAAGAGTGGTATTAGCCCTGAAAGTGCCCAGTTTTTGGCATTTCTTTGGAGTATACCACTCCGTCAGTGCAGGTAGGCAACGTGTTTGTATTCCAGCACTTTTGGCAGCCTTTGATAGCTTGTTATAATGCATTATTGTGTTGCATGTCATAGATAGCTGTTTACACGCGCGTAACCCACACACATGTATGAGCACGTTTTATAGGGGTAATGGGTTATCCGGGTGGTCTGACCCAAGGAAACCACCATTGGACTATCCAACTAAGTTGTCCAATGTTGTTATTGAGATTCCCTGCCCTCCCTGGGAAGTTAGGGTGGGGTAGACTTTTCCTTGGGGAAAAAAGATCGTCTTTTGGCCAACTTTGACTGAAGCTATCATCCAAATGCTTTGATAAAGCCCAGGTATTATTGCATATTCTGAAAGCCCTTGAAGTGTAGATACTCCTAGCATCATGGTTGGGGGTATTTGGAGTTGTGGCCTGTGAGTTATGATTTTTTTCATTTTCAGGGGTATGAAAGTGCCAAAAATGGGTCAGCGGACTATGGGTTAAAGGAAAGGGTGGCGGATGGAATATCTTGATGCTCGTTGGTGTTTGTGACAAATTGTTGTGGCGGCCCATGGTTGCCTAAGATGAGATCAGCATTGTATTACTGCTAGGAATTAGCTTGCTAGCTGTATTTGACATCTTCGCAACTATCGCGAAGCAGATGGCCTGTCAAGAAGGACACCTTTCAAGTCTAGGATGTGATCACTGTGTGGATGCGATAAGCTGGTTTATGATGCTTCTCTCGTGCTGCTGCTTTGACATGCTTTTGTATACTGGGACGACATGCGAGCGCAGGGTCACCACTGGGCACGGCCGAGCATCCAGCATCTGCGCACGCTGATTCGGCGCGTCTACGAACATCCAGACGAAGCCAGGAGCAAAGGGTTGCGTGCGCGGCGAGACATGGAGGAGAAGTATGCGCCCACTGTGTTGGCGCAGAGCGTGAAGAGGGAGCTGATGCGTATTGAGAAGAAGCTTCGCGACCTTGGAAAACTGTGAACATGTGCCACTACGTGCATGACCGTGCAATCGTCAGAATTTTGTAATGGACAACGTGGATATGCCGGACCTGTTCGGCAGCAATGGATGCAGGCAAGTAGCTCATTGCATCCCACGTGGCCACATCCGCACAGGGCTAGAGAGAAGTTTCCATAGCTTTGCTGAGATCTGTGAGACCTGTGCGCCCCACTCCCCATGGACTGGACGGAGGCACGGCATCAACTAAACATGACATAATGGAGTATGATCCATTGTACAAGCTGACAATGCTTCTCCAGGGTGATCCTTCGCCACGGTGATCGCGACCAGCGTTCATGCATGGGGGTCGATCGAAGTTTGCCATTAAAAAGAAATCCTAGTAGTTAACATACAATTGCATCCATTTAATTAGCTCACGTGAAGTCACGTGGGCCTGCGTCGCGTGGGTGCCAACACAGAGTAAAGGAACCTTCAACCCCAATACACAATGAGGAGGGAGGGCGCCCTAGCTTCTCTCACTGCCACAAGCCGGTGGGCAGGCCACTCGAGCGCTCTCTCCACAGCGCAGGGTGCCGGGGCGCAACAATGTACTGTCCGGGTGCAATACAACCATGCAGTACCATAGGTAGGCTGACACATAGCATCCATGAACACATGCACATATGTCTGTTCCATGATCGATCAAGGTCAGGAGAGGTGTTTAGCCTCACATGCATGCAAGTACATGGAGCCAGCGAGTATTACGCGAGCGATCGAAATTCCCGTAAAATTATAATTAAATTATAACATGACTCCGTTGGGAGATCATGTAGCACGTATTCCCTTGCTGGGTGGATATGGAGGTGGGCGAAGCCGTGAAACCGAACTAAGCTAATTCTAAGCTAATCTAGACAACCCTAACCACGTACTCTACTCAGCAAAGCGCCCAGGCTTCCCGTACATAGTAATTGTTAAGTGCCTCACTGGCTATGTCAAAGAGACAACCAGTGCAGCGCACCAGAAATCTAGCTGGAGAATCCGGACAATGGTAGCTCGAGCCAGCTGTTATCTTCTCCGCGTTTTCGGGTCATGGATTGAACAGGATGATGAATATGCATCAATGGAGATGGAAATGTGCAGCCTTGTTCATTGAAATTATATGGCTGGCTGACGCTAAGAGCGACTAGATGACCTAGACGGTGGGGCCGGAAACAACTTGCTTGATCAGGGCGTGTGTTTCGAGCGCCCGCTGGCTATTAAATAATTAATTAATTAGGAACATAACTCCGTTGGGAGTATATGTAGCACACGTACAGCCCTGAGAAGGGGCATATGGCTTTTAATACACTCTTGGCTACTTAATCCTGCAAGGGTAGGGTGTAAACTACGCCTGCTCTGGGTGCACAAAGTGCACCTGCCCACCACTGTATTCAGGCACCTAGGGGCGCCGACAGAGGGGGGAAGATCATCATGCATGGCTAGACAATGGCTAGAGCGTGGCATCTCAGCAGAGAGCAGCTCTCTGCGTGGGCACAGCATAACTAAATAAAGCTAGGCATAATCTGGTGTGCACATGGCACATCATAGGCACACATGTACATGGTTAAATAATGCTAAGTAAGGCATCAGCTGGCAGGGGGCCCATAATAGGCGTACGTACATGTACAAGGCTAGGCCTTATACTATTCTACACTACTACTGCTGTATTCCCCTAGCTAAGCTGGGCGCTGTCTGGCCGGAGGGGCTGGGGCCGCAGGGGTCGCTTGCCAGGGCTTGTGGCTGACGTAGATGGCCGCCCCCTTCCACTACACCGGCTTCCCCGCCGCGGTCTGCCGGAGCTGGAGGTAGGTCGGCCATATAGGCTCTCCCGTCGCGGTTGCTGCTGCGCCAGCTAGGGTCAAGTCGTCGTACCAGGGTGCAGTGAGTCTTCTCGAGCCGCTTGCGGCATCTGAAAAACGAAATCTTGTCCGCCGGGACTTCTCAAAGATGAGAAGAAGCGGAGGCGCCCCTGCCTTCCCCCCGCGAGCGGGGAAGGCGGTGGGCGGCCAGCTTGATCTCACCAATGAGGCCCATGCGGCCAAGGATTTCTCTCTCAAACGCCTGTGCAAGCGTCACGGAATTCTTACCTTCCACCAGGTCGAAGTTCTTGACGATGACGTTAAGGCTGCGCAATTGATTGTCGAGCTCGGCCTCCTCGCGGAGGTTGAGCGTCTGCTGCTTGAGCTGCATGTGCTGCGACGGCGGATCGAGGTGGTGGAGGTGGTGTGGTGCTTGAGCATGTCCGCCCAGGTCTGGGTGGGAGGGGCATTGCCAGCCGGGCCAGCGGGGGCTGGCTTGGCGGCAATGTCCTTCATTCCCTGGGCGGTGAGGCCTGGGTCTTTTGCAGGAACTCAATGGCTACTGTATGGCGTACGCTGTCCTGGAGGCGCTTGTCGATGTCGCGGAGCTGGTGATGGAGTCGCGGTGGAGACAGTGGGGTGGGGGGGGCGGTGTGGAGGCGAGGAGGGTGGAGGTGGCGGTGGAGATGGCGGGTAGCTCAGCAGCCAGCATGCGGCCCACAGCTGCCACATCTGCAGCTAGGGGAACGTCACGTGCTGTGAGAGGGCGTCTTGAAGGTGGAGGAGTGAGGTGGATTCGGTCAAGGGGGCGGGTTCAGAAGGTCCTCGGCAGAGCGCTGAAGGATGTACGTAACGAGAGCGGAGAGCTGAAGGCGGGGGCGAGCTCTAGAGCAGCCGGGCCTATGGTGGGTAACCATGTGAGAGGCGCGGTGGGAATGAAAACCGGCCATCAGCGACCATTGCGGAAAAAGTGGTTTTTGGAGTTGAGTTGCTGGTGCGCACAGGGCCAGCAGCGAGGCGTGTGACCCGTAAAACACGAGCTCCAGTATCTGGATGGATGGCATGTCGAAATAGCCGGGTCTGTCGACGTCAAAGGTGGAAAATAACCTGTCGACGTCAAAGTCGCGCTCAGACCAGCTAGGTTTGCCTGGCGACTGCGCTTGGGCTCAGGCGATGCAGAGGGCGAGGCACGAAGCCCGGGAGGAACCTGGGCGACCACCAGTGCGCGACTACTGTCACCGCTGCCTTCCGGACCTGACTGGGCGGAGCTGCACATGCACAGCCCGAGCTGCAGACGTATTTTCAGTCAGGGCTTAGCGCAGCCGCCAGGCTGCGTTGCGTGGAGGAGCGTTTGCTCGTCATATATTGGGTAATAGCTTCGGAAAATTATATCAGCGTGCACATGCATCTTAGAAAGACGAAGCAACTGTGATATTCACAGCCGAATTTGGTACCCAAACGTGAAAGTTATGAGCTCCGGCGTCAGCCATGGCTGTCGGAGCTCATAACTTCCACGTTTGAGCCCCGAATTCAGCTGTGAATATCACAATCGCTTCGTCTTTCTTAGACGCACATGCTGATATAATTTTCCGAAGCTATTACGCAATATATGACGAGCAAACGCCCCTTGCCGCAACGCAGCCTGGCGGCTGCGCTCGGCAATGAAAGTCCGTCTGCAGCTTCGGCAGCAGATATTCGCCGGCCTCAAGCCCGGAAGGCAACGGTGACACTAGTCGTGCACTGGTGGTTGCCCAGCCCCCTCACGGACTTGCCTCGCCCTCTGCATCGCCTGAGCCTAAACGCAGCCGCCCTGAGGATCCGCCCCCTGACGAGCCGGGCTGGAAAGAAATCGACTTTGACGCCACATCAGCTGCATGGTGGACACAAGGCCCAGCAGCTCCCATCCAGTTTATGACGGCCGTGTTCTACGGGTCGCGCACCTCGCTTCTTGCCCTGTGCAAGCACTTTTACAACCAAGGTCGCATCATTTCGCCTACCCGCGATGATTACTCGACAGATCTGTCCCGCTACTCCCGCCCCCGCCTTCAGCTCAGGACTCGCCCTCTGCTGCCTCCTCGGGCGCTCTGTCGCCGAGATCTGGGTCCCCCCCTCCACCACCGAAATTCGCTCCATCGATCATCAACAAGGCCATCGACAAGCACTTAGCACGTGACACCCCTGGCCTCAGATGTGGCGGCCATGGGCGACACGCTGGCTGCCGCACTAGGAGTTAATTTTACGGGGCGTAAACGCCCCGGTTGAGGTTACCAGGGCGGTTACTGGCCAGTAACCATGTACGTTTCAGGTTACCGGCCAGGTTACCGGCCGGTAACCCGGAATGCAACAGACTAAATACCGGCCGGTAATGGTTACCGGGCGGTAATAGTTACCGGAACGTTTACTGGGCGGTAACTTTTACCGGAGCCGTAACCATGCCCGTAACCTATCTGGGTTACGGTCATGGTTACGGCCCAAGTAGAAGTTACCGGGCGGTAAACTGGCATGGTTACGGGACCAGTTCTGAGAACCGGGATGGGTTACCGGCATGGTTACGGGACCAGTTCTGATAACCGGGCCTGGCTACTGGCCTGGTTACGGGTCCGTCAACCGTCCCGTAACCTGCAGTAGTTACGGCCCAGTAGTTAACCCTGGCTACTGCGGTGGTTACGGGGCCGGTTATGCCCCAGTAATAATAGTAACCCATGCCTACAACGCAGCCTGTCCGGGTTATGGCCCCGAATTCTAAAATGCATTGACCCCGGCTATGGTGAGTGGCTTGCATGATATGTTGCTTTTCAAGATGCATTTTTGAATTAGGCATTTCATTAAAATGTTTAAGAAGTCATTAATAATCAATTGCACGAATCACTTCCATCCGATGTTGTCAACGTGGGCTTCATGATGAAATCGTGGAGATGACGCACATGAAGTTCACGGAACATCTTAGGTAATAAATCAAGCCGTTACGGCAGTAGAACCTTGGCCGATGAGGGTGGCGTCTTGAAGCTGTTGTCACCCTCAAGTCCGCTCGGCCAGGGGTAATCGCCCATGTTGATTTGAAAGGTACCGCCGTCCATATGGCGGCTCCGCTTTTGGTGCGAGTTGACCAACTTCCCGTCTTAATCATTCCGGATTGCCTGCAGTTCATTCCGCCTTTGTCCAAGTAAGACAGCAACTGTCACGCACTCATAGAAAACGCAAAATGCCCCGAATGCAGTTACGGCCATACGGTAGCGAGGAATAGCAGTTGAAATTTCTAGTACACAGGCAACTAGTAAGAAAAGGGACGATGCGTGCACCACCACCAATACGTACGTGCATCCCTCTCTTGAAAATGACAGCATCTTCCATGCCGTCCAAGAAAAACGCAACGTATTTAACATGAACCCGAATGCAGTTACGGTCGTAGAGTAGTGAGGACTGGCAGCTGAAAGTTCTAGTTGATGGGCTGAGAATAAGGAAAAAAATGATGCGTGCACTCACCTACCCTATTACGTCCCTCCCATGGCGAGGAACCAGCAAAACCACCCACATACCCTGTTGTGTCCCTCCCTTGACAAGGAACAAGCACGTGCACATGCCCCACCCCACATGCATGCCTCCCTTGACAAGAATCGAACGGGCACGTGCACCCACCTACCCTATGTGCACCCCTCCTTTGACAAGGAACAAGCACGTGCACGTGCCTACCCCACATGCATGCCTCCCTTGACAAGAATCGAACGAGCACGTGCACCCACCCACCCTGTGTGCACCCCTCCTTTGACAAGGAACAAGCACGTGAACTCACCTACACTACGCGCGTCCCTCCCTTGACAAGGAATAGGCACGTGCACATGCCTACCCCACATCCATGCCTCCCCTGACCAGTAACAAGCACGTGCACCCACCTACCCTACGTGCATCCCTCCTGTGACATGGAACAAGCACGTGCACCCACCAACCCTATGTACGTGCCTCTTGACAAGCAACAAGCACGTGCACCCACCTACCCTAAGTGCCCCCCTCCTTCGACAAGGAACAAGCATGTGCACTCACCTACCGTACGTGAATCCCTCCCTTGGCAAGGACCAAGCACGTGCACCCACCTACCCGATGTCCGCCCCTCCCTTGATAAGGTACAAGCATGCCCACCCACCTACCCTACCTGCATCCCTCCCTTGACATGGAACAACCATGTGCACATTCCTACTCCACATGCCCCCCTCCTTTGACAAGGAACAAGCATGTGCACTCATCTACCGCACGTGCATCCCTCCCTTGACAAGGAACAAGCAAGCCCACCCACCTACCCTACCTGCATCCCTCCCTTGACATGAAACAAGCACGTGCACATGCCTACCCCACATGCATGCCTCCCTTGACAAGGAACGAGCACGTGCACCCACCCACCCTGTGTGCACCCCTCCTTTGACAAGGAACAAGCACATGAACTCACCTACACTACGTGCGTCCCTCCCTTGACAAGGAATAAGCACGTGCACATGCCTACCCCACATCCATGCCTCCCCTGACCAGTAACAAGCACGTGCACTCACCTACCCTACGTATGTGCCTCTTGACAAGGACCAAGCTCGTGCACCCACCTACCATACGTGAATCCCTCCCTTGACAAGGTACACGCATGCCCACCCACCTACCCTACGTGGGCCCCTCCCTTGATAAGGTACAAGCATGACCAGCCACCTACCCCGCGAGCCTCCCTACTTTGACAAGGAACAAGCACGTGGGCCCGCTAGCATGGCAGCAAGGAAGACATTACCCTAACATGGCATGGCCAAAGCAAAAGAGACAGAGAAGTCAATGGAGAGAGAGCTCCTAAGAACTCCTAGTAAAATTGGAAACCATGGAGGGCAAAAAACGTTCAACAACTTACGATGGGCATCGGCACATACAGAGAAGCCCAGGTGTGCCAGGTGTAAAATAAGCGAGATTGAAGTGTCGCCTACCTCGTGGGAGACTTTTGGTATCTGGTAAACAATGAAAGCGAGTGGAAAGATGGACAACGTGAAAATAACATACAATCCACTGCAATGCATGCAAAGAGGACAGAATCAGTAATAAAGCGCGCTGCATTCAGGCAGCGCTGAGCAATTGAACGGTGAACAATTTAATCCGGAACGCATTGTCTACGCGACTCGATGCGACTAAACGTGGCATGCATACGCGGTCGCTGACTGAAGACATTGTGTACCTGGCTCAGCAAGGTGCGCTTGCAGCCGCTTTCTTAAATATGCCGCAGGCGCACGATGTAACGAATTGAAGTTTGCATGTAGTAACAAAGGCAAGAAAAGCGGTGTAGCTGGCTACCGACTACGCCATAGTAAGCTGTATCGGAGTTGGCGCTGCCGATGGCTGGAAACGGATGACCGAATCATGCTAAACTGGGGCTCCAAAAGGGCTTGTCATGCATCCTAGTGCGCCTTTTGCTTTTTTTTCTTCAAGCATCGTGAGCATGCGGGTTTAGGGGGGCGCTTATTCTTGCACCACTATCAGTCGGCTGGACTGCAATCGGCATAGCCAGCGCAAGGTGATGCAAGGGCAGGCAAACTTTACCAGCTCGTTCAAGGCTCGTTGATGAAATTCAAACATCTAGGCGGCGCGTCTGCAACGGCTCATCGCAATTCGAATTCGCAAGCAGAACCCTCGTTACACGTGGCGCATGCAGAGATCTGCTTCGGGCGGCTTGGCGTATCTCACTGCGTCGTGACTCGAGTACATAGTCAGCCTAGTTAGTACTCTGGGGGCCTCGAGTTCGGCAGTCCCCTATTCGGAAATCCCGGATCATATGTACTCCACACTATGTACTCTTGGAGTACATAGTGTGCCACCCTATGTACTCTTGGAGTACATAGTGTGGATTACATAGGTAGTCACTCCTTCCTATGTAATACGGGCGTGTCTCACCGCGTCGGCAGTCCCCTATCGGAAATCCCGGATCATATGTACTCCACACTATGTACTCTTGGAGTACATAGTGTGCCACCCTATGTACTCTTGGAGTACATAGTGTGGAGTACATAGTCACTCCTTCCTATGTAATACGGGCGTGTCTCACCGCGTCGGCAGTCCCCTATTCGGAAATCCCGGATCATATGTACTCCACACTATGTACTCTTGGAGTACATAGTGTGCCACCCTATGTACTCTTGGAGTACATAGTGTGGAGTACATAGTCACTCCTTCCTATGTAATACGGGCGTGTCTCACCGCGTCGGCAGTCCCCTATTCGGAAATCCCGGATCATATGTACTCCACACTATGTACTCTTGGAGTACATAGTGTGCCACCCTATGTACTCTTGGAGTACATAGGGTGGAGTACATAGTCACTCCTTCCTATGTAATACCGGTGTAATCATGCGTAATCATGCGTAATCATGCGTAATCATGCGTAATCATGCGTAATCATCAGAGTAATCATCAGAGTAATCATCAGAGTAATCATCAGAGTAATCATCGTCCAGACAAGCTGCACTGCCCCTAAGACCCTAACTTACACAAGATGGCGATGGTCGTCGCCGGCAGCTCGACAAGTTCAGGGCAGCACGAAATAAGACAGGCAAGCCGACGCTGGCGCTCATCCCAATGAGGCCATTCATCCGAAGCAGCCTCCATAACCTGGCCGCTCTTAGGGTGGCGAATCGGGGCGTCGTTGTCGTTGCGGAGCTTCAGCACGCTTGTCACAGCGGCGTCATTGTAGGCGAGTAAGGTATCGATGTCTGCCAGGCTCAAACGCTGGCCTGGCATGTAGAATGAGGAAGAAATGGCGTCCGGCAAGGAGGTTTCAGCAGCTATCGGAGTTGCTTCCGAAGTTGCTTCCGAAGTCTTGGATCGCTTGTTAGCGGCGTTCTTGGCGACGACAATGTCGTGGGCGATTTTGTTTGCAGCAATCTGGGCATCAATAGAATCGGCGGCAAGAGCTGAAGACGATGCGGGGACCTCCATAGCTACGTTTAATAGCACCTAGACGAGGGCAGGGGGCGCAGGCACACTGATCACGTGCGTGGTGCCGCCATAATGTGCAGAAAAATAGCGAGATCTGCTGGGCAGGCCGCTGGCGATAACTTGCGAAATCCTGGGCGATGGCTGCCAAAAATTAGATCGGCGTGTTCGTCATCAAAAGGCGAGTCTATTGCAATTTACCCGACCAAATTTCATCATGGAGGGAGGGAGAGGGAGGGAGGGAGGGAGGGAGGGAGGGAGGGAGGGAGGGAGGGAGGGAGGGAGGAGGGAGGGAGGGAGGGAGGGAGGGAGGGAGGAGGGAGGGAGGGAGGGAGGGAGGGAGGGAGGGAGGGAGGGAGGGAGGGAGGGAGGGAGGGAGGGAGGGAGGGAGGGAGGGGGAGGGAGGGAGGGAGGGAGGGAGGGAGGGAGGGAGGGAGGGAGGGGGAGGGAGGGAGGGAGGGGGAGGGAGGGAGGGAGGGAGGGAGGGAGGGAGGGAGGAGGGAGGGAGGGAGGGAGGGAGGGATGGATGGATGGATGGATGGATGGATGGATGGATGGATGTTCTTAATTAATTAATTAATTAATTAATTAATGGTCAAATTAAAGGCAATCATGGTACATGAAGCGAGACAAATCATGCCTGGACGCATGGCGATGTAAGAGCCCCCCCTCCCCCACGCCAGGAGGAAGGGGTGCGTGACTGAGTAGAGTAGTTAGGATTTTGTATTAAGAGAGACAACTTTGTATATTATCAAGGAGACAACTTTGTATATAAGATTAGAGTGAGATCAGCTAGTCTTCGCGGCTCAGTTCTAATGCACCCACCCCCATCAGTCCATGGAATACGTGCTCCTGCTCCAGATCCTTAATTAAGGCCAAAATGAGTCCCTTCCAAACAACGTTTGCACTTAGATAGTTAGACGAATTATGCCCGACGAAGCTGGAACTTAACAGCCACAATGAATTACGGTTGTTCAGACCTTGTACAACGCCTCAGGGCATTTGGAGCCCTGAATGGTAACAAATGCTAACAAGGTAGTGTTGCTATCAATAATGATTTTAAAAATTAATATGATGTCATTAATTAATTAATTAGTTATCAACATCACTCCGTTGGGAGTAAATGTAGCACATATCCCTGAGAAGGGGCATATGGCTTTTAATACATTCTAGGCTACTTCATGCAAGGGTGGGAATGTAAGCTACCCCTGCTCTAGGTGCACCAGGGCACCTGCACCACCATGTCATATTACAACCAAAACTGGTCGTCATCATGCAAGCATCTGAAGCATGGTCGCAAAACTTCGTGTGCAAAATCTCATGTCATAAGGAGCCCAACATTATGACAATTGCCAGGCTTTGTAAAGATTTTTGATTTAACGATGACTACAGCACAAACAGTGAGCGAAACCCTGGTGCATGTGAATGCCTGAGTGGCGACTGTTCCTAACAGAATGCAAGATGTAAGGTAGACATTGCGAGTATGCCACAAATGTGTGATGTGCAGTGCACATGCATGTGAGCTACCATGGTCCGGATTCTCCCGATTTCTGGCCTGCGCTGGTTGTCTCCTTGATATATACCCCATGACACCATACTTCTAAACTACTTAAGAACCTTGGCACATTGCAAAATGGGAAAGAAAGCTGAACAATACATGCAACATCACTCACTAACACAGCCATGTGATTGCTACCAACACGTACCATGTACATCCTGTGTGAAATTATTGGCAACGACACGCCAAGCAAACGCCAAGGTATAGTATAACTGCGACAGGCTGGCACATGTCACCTGGCATCCACGTATGCTCACCCCAAGGCATTGGCATATCCCCATGTCTATATCCGTTGCCCTTTGTGCGTACCGAGTCACCCATGCAGTCACCCACCCATGCATCCACCTGGCCCACCCACACAAGTACTCATACACTTGCGCACCTGAGTACCCAGCCACCCACTGGTCCACCCACCCGGTGACCCAGCCAGCCAGCCACGCACCTACTAAACCAACCTATCTAACCACTCGTGCACCCAGGCACCCAGCCACATACCCACCCACTGGGACATCCACCCACCCAGCTAGCCACATATGCAATCTACCCACCTAGGCAATAAGGAGGCATTCACCCATCCTTTTATCCAGGCACCCATTACTAAAACCACGCAGCCACCTAACCACCCAGCCAGCTGGCCCCATGTGTGCCCACCAGGCCGCCCACCCCTGACCCACCCACGCCCCTTCCCACTCGACCACTCTTTCCCCCCATACCCTTATACCCACCGACCTGCACCCACTCACCCTCACACATCCACATCCTCTCAGCCAGTCACCCACCCATCTCACCCCTAACATGCACAGCCCTCCACCCGCGATAGGTGAGTCGATCCCAACTACAAAACCACCCACCCACCCATATCCGTGCACCCACCCACCCATCTACCTTCCCCATCGCTCACCCCACCCACTTCTAATCACAGCTACACATCCACCCGCCACAAACCAACGGTGCAAATCCTCCAGCCCATGCAACAGTTTCACTCAGGCATCCAACAATGCACCCACCTAGGAGTTCCCAAACCCCGTCGATCCCCCAGCCACCTGGCGATTCACTTATAAGCAACCACCCTTGCACCCATCCACCCACCATAACCACCCACCCACCCGCCCTCCCTCCCTCCCTCCTCCCTCCCTCCCTCTCCCTCCCTCCCTCCCTCCCTCCCTCCCTCCCTCCCTCCCTCCCTCCCTCCTCCCTCCCTCCCTCCCTCCCTCCCTCCCTCCCTCCCTCCCTCCCTCCCTCCCTCCCTCCCTCCCGCCACCCCACCCACCCACCCTCTCCAACTGCATGTGGACTGCCTCTCCCAGCGACTCGGCCAGCCGTTTGAGTGTGTTTGGGACCATATGCTGATGCCCATGGATATTACGCGCGCCATCAACCAGGCAACACCAGTGACACTTGAGCTCCTTGTTATCCTTCTCATCGGATGTACTGACGACACCCTGCACAATTACAGCTCACAAGGCAACTAACATGCTGGAGGAACGCATCCGCCGCAGTGGACGTCAGTAACGGATGTTGCAATGTTGCTGGAGGGAGGTCAATCGACCGCACCCGTACATACAAGGGGCAATTATTGATGCGTCATACCCAAAACAGGAAGAAAATGTGGCACAACTAACCTTGCCATCAACATGGATGGACGGAGTTGGAGACCAACTGCAGCGCGGCATTCGCAAGGGCACAGGCTGTGTTGTTCAGCAGGTCCACCGCTGGACTGCCCGATGCCGAGTCCAGGTTCTTCCTTACACAAACTCTCCACAAGCGTGATTGTCGCGTCCTTGGCTGCCAACTGCGGAAAGGAGGCCAGTGCTCGCTTCAGCAGGAACTCGGCAATTGCAATCACGGTGGGCCCTGGCACGATTTGCAGGCCTACACATGCTTGCCCCGCATGTGCCTCCCCCACGTGTGCATCCACCGCAGTTGACGTGCTCGCTCGCAGCTCCCACTACCGCTGGCTTCGTTGCCATGTTCCTCCACCCGTTGCCTCTTGCATCTTAGCTGTTCCTCGCGCTTCTCCGCAGCCTCTCTTTCCCTCTCTTCCTCTCTCTTTTCTGCTGCCGTTCATGCCTTGCTCCAGATATAGATGTGGCTGCTTAGGCGTTCAATCTGCATCACAGAATTGGACGATATGCACGTCAAAGGAAAGCCAACCAAGCAGCAACATTACCAACAATGTAGCGGGAGGGTCAGTGCAGAGGCCAGCAACATAACTGCCTTAGTCTTGTACTCCTACCATACACATTAGGGAAGACTGCTGGCATGGCAGCCTGCATCACAGCAATGAATTGCCGCCAACTAAAATAAGAGAGTGACTCACCGCTACTCTTCCCTGAAGCCGACTGGTCACACCTCCATTGTGGCGTTGTTTTACCACTTTAAGGCTCTTCCACAGCGTGCGATTTTGTTGATGCCATTTTCTCAATTCCTGTAGCATATATTTTGCCCCCGCCGCACGCTTCCATGGGTTGCCATGTACATCATACTTTGCTGATGCTGCAGAGAAGTCAAGCGGTTCTTTGCATTCCCTCACCTGTATTCAACGGCAACGCCAAAACGGAATGCCAACGAATGCGGAGCGGGGGAACAAGGCATAAATCAACGCATGGTGAACCGGCAGATGCTGAGGCAGACACGACAATGCACTGGGTGCATGGCAACCATGTGAACACTGATGGTAGCACTCACATGCCTAACAAGCATTTTCTTTGTTTCCCCTGGGTTAGAGTGTAAGGCCTATGCCAACCAAGGTAAACAACAAAACAACACATCCTAAACTGCCCTAACTGACATGGGCAACAAACATGGCCAATGGAGGACAAGGAACCAAGTAGGATCATCCAACAGGATCATGGTATTATGGCAGCTTGCATGCAGTAAATTACATCAAGCATGGTTGGCTCAGCACATTGAAGTATTGTCACATCATTAGAACAAGGGAAAGTCAGAAATCAACGCATGGTGAACCGGCAGATGATGAGGCAGACACGACAATGCACTTGGTGCATGGCAACTATGTGAACACTGATGGTAGCATTCACATGCCTAACAAGCATTTTCTCTGTTTCCCCTGGGTTAGAGTGTAAGGCCTATGCCAACCCAGCTAAACAACAAAACAACACATCCTAAACTGCGCTAACTGACATGGGCAACAAACATGGCCAATGGACACAACACCTTGAAATGGCCTTTTTTTTACATAAATTATGGCCCATGGCAAGTTTATTGTCCGATTGACCTAGGATTGGATCCCACCACTCCCCGGGATGTGTCTGGCTAGTGGTGGAGTAGTTGAGTCAAAATGTTAAGTTTACATGGTACTCCCTGCTTAAGTTAACTCCAGATCCAAGGCCAAAACTGGCCACCTAAACCACTTGCACTTGCATAGAAACAATAGTTGATCTCAGATTATGCTGTAACTTTGCAGTGGTGATGAATAATAGTTGTTCTGACCTTGTACAAAGTTCTACGCCATTTGGAGCCCTAGTTGGTGACAAATGCTAGCAAAATTTTGCTAGCATTTGTCATTAATGGCCATTTAAAATCAATATTTAACCCAAATAATGTCAGAATGCCACCAAAACTTATTGCCATCATGCCAGCACCTGAAGCAAGGTCTCAACAAGTCATGAGCAGAAATTCAGATCATGCAGAGCCCAAAATGGTGACATTTGCCAGCAATTGTCACCATTTTTTGCTTTTTTACCCACAATTTTAACAACATTACCCACCAAAACATTCTCCAAGCTGGGGCGCATCATTTAAATCTTTGCAGGCAACTCAAGAATGACTAGTACAAACAGTGTGCAAAACCTTGGTGCATGTGAATGCCTGAGTGGTGACCATTGCTAGCAGAATCCATCATGTAAGGTAGGCATTGCCAGTATGCCACAAAGCTGTGATGTGCAGTGCATGTCCATATGTATACCCCATGACACCGTGCCTCTAAACTACTTGGCACATTGCAAAATGGGAAGGAAAGGTGAATAATACATGCCACATCACTAACACAGCCATTTGAATGCTACCAACACGCACCATGCATGATATACACTGCGTGTACAGTAATACATGTCGAGAATATGCCGAGCGAGCATATCAAGGTGCAGTGACCCCAACGCTGGCACATGTCACCTGGCATCCACGTATGCTCACATGATATGGCATTGGCATATCCCATGTCTCCATCTCTTGCACTTTGTGCGCACCAAGCCACCCATGCAGTCGCCCACCCATGCAGCCACCTGGCCACCCACCCACACAACTGCTCACACACTCGCGCGCCCGTGCACCCAGACAGCCACCTGTCCTCCCACCCAGTGACCCACCCACCAAGCCAGCCGCGCACGTGCTTACCCAACTTATACAACCATGCGTGCACCTAGGCACCCAACCACCTACCAACCCACTTGGACATCCACCCACCCACCAAGGCACCTGCGCAACCCACACACCAACTAGGTAATAAGCAGGCATTCCCCCATCCAATGAGCCAACCACCCAACCACCCAACCACCTAAACACCCAGCCAGCTGGCCCCATATGCACCCGTCCGGCCACCCACAGTTGACCCACCCACGCACCTACCCACTCAACCATTCACTGCCCCCACACCCTTATACCCACTGACCCACCCACTGCCACACATGCATTTTCTCAGCCAGCACCCCGGCACCTACCTCACCCCAAACCTGCACAGCCCTTCACCCGTGATAGGTGAGTCGGTCCCAACCATAAACCCATCCACGCATCCATATCTGTGCGCCCACCCGTCCATCTACCCGTCCCTTCGCCCACCCACCCACATCTAGTCATCTACACATCCACCAGCCACCAGCCACCAATGGCCCACCCACCAACCCACACACACACATACATCCCTAACCAACCAACCACCAACACACCACCCTCAAAAACGTGCAGTTGTTTCACTCATGCATCCAACAACCCACCCACTTCAAAGTCCCCAAAGCCTATCATCACCCAGCCACCTGGGCATCTGCCAATAACCGACCGCCCTTGCACTCATCCACCCACCATGACCAGCCAGCCAGCCACCCACCCTCTCCAACTGCCTGTGCTCCCACCTACGCAGCCAGCCATTTACCAAAGCATCCACCTATCAGCCACCCACCTGCCATTGAACCCACCCACGCCTAGGCATCCCTTGAAGCATCTATAGCCCAAGCCTCCCACCCAAGGCTCTCTGGGCAATCAAACAACCAAACAACCAATCACCCAGCTATACAACCACCTAACCACCTAACCACTCAACAACACAATCACCGAACCACCTAACTACCCAACACCCAAACCAGCCAGGCATGTGCCCGCCTCGCATGCCCTCACCATTGCAACACCCCATACACGCCCCGCTCACCTAGCCAGCCACACACCCAGCCAGTCTCCTGCTCAACTCACGCATGAAGGCAATATCAGCCATGCATGGCCTCACCTTGCATCACTTGCATTGCCTGGTTAATTTGCATGAGACAGTTTCCATCTCATTGTCAGCAACTGAAAAGGCTCTTTCTTCACAGTAATGAATAAGCTACAACGTTGGAAACGTTCTCCCATCCCTCTTTAAAACAGTCTTTAAATCAGAAAGACAAGGGCAAATCTCTGGACAAGGTGGCAATAACCACTGCACCATGCTCTTGAGAAAGTCTTAACAACCCAGCTTTCTACCCTTTTAGAAGCTGCCTTGCGTTAGCAACGATTCTGGGCCCTCTGGCTCGCTCACCTGGCTTAATCTGCGCTTCTTTATGGCTGCCGGGATATGCGAAGCTTGGGCCGAGGGTGTCGTGGCGAGGTCGTCTGCCCGACTCATCACTTCTCGAAACCGCACTGCCGACTAATAAAAACGATGCCCCCCTTTGCCTTTTGTATCTGGCGTCAAAAGAACAATGAACTCGCTTGGAAACACTGTCGCAAAGAGCTTCCTACAGGCATTATAAGCAATTTTCGCAGCTTTTACCGCACTTACTGCACATCCGGAAGACCATTAGCGGCCTTCGCGCGGAATCTTGGGCACGCCATATCTTCTGCTGGCTCATTGCCGCAGGCTGGCAGTATAGGAAGGTCGGGCATAGCCTAAAGAGCTGATTATCTGACGACAAAGATATGCATTGCATGAAGCAAGAAACAGACGGATTTCGCACCCCCATATTTATTCACGTCAATGCCGGACAATTAAAAGCGAAACTCAAAAAACGAAAACACTAACGTTTTCGGGAATATTATAACGAACAAGCTGAGCTGCCAGCTATGTCGCGGTTTACGATCCAGTTAACGATAACGGCTCCGTAACCACCCCAGTGCCTAATATTGGGGCAGCTATGGCGCCGTAACCACTACCTGACCCGTCCCGTATACCCCAACGTAACCTGAACCGAAGCCGTTCACGCCCCCGTAAACATAACCGGCCCAGTTACTGGGCCGTACCGAATCTCGGGGCCAATATTCCGAATGGTACCGTAACCGGTCCGGTAACCCAAACCGCCAACGAATACGGACCCGTAACCTGGCCCGTCGAAGTTACCGGGCAGGTTACGGGGGCGTCGAAGTTACCGGACAGGTTACGGGGGCTTCAAATTAACTCCTAGTGCGAGCTTCCCCTCCTCTCCTCCACCACCACCGCCACCTCCAAGCTCCTCGCCTCCACCTCCACCACAACCGACGCCCTCACCGCCCAGCTCCTCGCCATCGACAAATTAACGCCTGCAGGACAATGCCATAGCCATCGAATGCTTGCAGAACCGCCCGGCATCATGCCCAGGCGGTGAAGGACATCGCCGCTCGGCCAGCCCCTGCTGGCCCTGCCGGCGATGCTCCTCCCATCCCGACCTGGGCGGACATGCTTAAGCAGCACGCCACCTCCACCACCTCCGCCGTCGCCGCCCAGCTTAAGCAGCAGACGCTGGACCTCCGCGCCGGAGGCCGAGCTCACCAAGCGCAGCCTTAACGTCATAGTCAAGCACTTCGACCAGCTGCAGGACGAGACCTCCGAGACCCTTGCCCTGGCGTTTGAGAACAAAATCCTTGTCCCCATGGCTATCACTGGTAAGGGCAAGCCGCGGGGGGTGACCGGCCGCCTTCGGGGGGTAAGGCCGGCCCCTCCCCCTTGCTCCTCACCTTTGACACCATGGCGGATAAGATGGAGTTCCTCAAGTGTCGCAAGCGGCTTGGGGGACCGCCTACACGCTGGACGACGACTTGACCTTGACGCGGCAACAACGGCGACGGGAGCTATGGCCGACCTACCTCCAGCTTCGGCAGACGGCGGGGCAGAAGCCGGTCTACTGGAAGGGGGCGGACATCTACGTCGCCCACAAGCCCTGGCAGGCGACCCCTGCCGCCCCAGCCACCCCAGCCACCCCAGCCTAGGGAATATATAGCAGTAGTGTAGATTAGAAAGCTTAGTGACGTGGCCATGTATGCCTACGTGATGGGCCCACACCCGCCCTTGCAATAGCCTTAGCAATTTCGCGTCATGCTTTGCCCATGCAGGGAGTTACTCTCTGCTGAGAGGCCATGTATACCCCAGCTATAGCCTAGCCACATGTACCTTCCGCCCCATATGTCATGCAGGCCTTCTAGCCTCTCCTCAAGCCGCCTTGTGTGCCTGTGCTTGTTAATCTTATGTCATTTAAGGAGCGCCAAACATTATGACATTGTCCAGGCTTTGTAAAGATTTTTGTATTTTAACGAATGACTACAGCACAAACAGTAGGCGAAACCTTGGTGCATGTGAAGCCCTGGGAGTGTGCGACGTTCCTAACAGAATGCAAGATGTCAAGGTAAGACATTGCAAGCGCCAACAAATGTGATTCGAATGTGCAGTGCAACATGCATGTGAGCTACATGGGTCCGGATCTCCGATTTCTGGCCTGCGCTGGTGTTGTCTCCCTTGATATATACCCCATGACACCATATTCTAACTACTTAAGACCTGTGGGCACATTGCCAAAATGGGAAAGAAAGACTGAACAATACATGCAACATCACTCCTAAAACACAAGCCATGTGATTTGCTAACCAACACGCTTACCATTACATTCCTGATGTGAAATTATTGGCACCACACACGCCAAGCAAACTCCAAAGTATAGTATAACTGCGACAGGCTGGCACAATGTCAACCTTGGTCCACGTTTTGCTCACCCCAAGGCATTGGGCATATCCCCATGTCTATATCCGTTGCCCTTTGTGCGTACCGAGTCACCCATGCAGACCCACCCCGATGCTCCACCTGGCGCCACCCAACATAGTGCTCATACACTTGCGACATGAGTACCCAGCCACCCACTGGTCCCACCCACCCGGTGTACCCAGCGCAGCCAGCACGCACCTACTAACCAACCTATCTAACCACTCGGTGCACCAAGGCACCCAGCCACATACCCCCCACTGGGACATCCACCCACCAGCTAGCACATATGCAATCGTACCCACCTTAGACCAATAAGGAGGCATTCACCCATCCTTTTTATCAGGGCACCCATTACTAAAACCCACGCGCCATGACCACCAACCCAGCCAGGCTGGCCCCATGTGTGCACCAGGCCCGCCCAACCCCTGACCCACCACGCCCCTTCCCAGCTCGACCAGCTCTTTCCCCCATTACTTATACCCACCGACTGCACCGCACTCACCGTCACCACTCCACACTTCCAGCCAGTCGACACACCCTCTCCCCCTACATGCACAGCCTCCCACCCGCGCATAGGTGAGTCAAGATCCCAAACTGACAAAACCACCCACCCACCCATAATCCGTGCACCACACCCATCTACCTTCCCATCGTCTACCCCACCCACATCTAACACAGCTACACATTCCCACCCGCCACAAAACCAACGGTGCAAACCTCCAAGCCCATGCACAGTTTCACTCAGGCATCCACACAATGACCACCTAGGAGTTCCCAAACCCCGTCGATTCCCCCACCACCCTGGCGATTTCACTATATAAGCAACCACCGTTGCACCATCCACCCACCCATACTCACCCACCCACCGCACCTCCCTCTCCTCGTCCCCCTCCCTCACCTCTCCTCCCTCCCTTCTCCTCCCTCCCTCCCTCCCTGCCTCCTCCTCCCTCCCTCTCTCCTCCCTCCCTCCCTCCCCTCCCTCCCTCCCTCCCTCCCCTCCCTCCCCTCCCTCCTCCCTCCGGCCCACCCACCCACCCACCCTCTCAACTGCCATGTGGACTGCCTCACCAGCGACTCGCCAGCTACGTTCTGATGTGTGGACCATATTGCTGGATGCCCATGGATTATTACGCGCGCCATCAACCAGGCAACACCAGTTCGACACTTGAGCTCCTTGTTATCCTTCTCATCGGATCGTAGCCCACCCTGACAGTTTACAGCTCACAAGGCACCTAACATGCTGAGGGAACGCATCCGCGCAGGGACGTTCAGTTAACCGGATGTTGCAATGTTGGTGGCGGAGGTCAATCGACCGCACCGTACATAAAAGGGCGAATTATTGAATGGTTCATACCCAAAACAGGAAAAATTGTGCACAACTAACCTTCTGCCATCAAACATGATGGACGGAGTTGGAGACCAACTGGCAGCACGCATTCGCAAGGGCCAGGCTGTGTTAATTCACGCAGGATCCACCGCTGGACCTGAGCCCGATGCCCGAGTCACAGGTTCTTCCTACACAAACTCTCGCACAAGCGTTGTATGTCGCGCCTTGGCTGCCAACTGCGGAAAGGAGCCAGTGCGCTGTTTCAGCAGGAACTCGGCAATGCAATGCCCACGGTGGGCCGGGCACGATTTGCAGCGCCTAACATGCCTTGCCCCGCATGTGGCCTCCCACGTGTGCATGCCACCGCAGTTGACGTGGCTCGCTCGCAGCTCCCACTACCGCTGGCTGTCGTTGCCTCGTGTTCCTCCACCCGTTGCTTCTTGCATTTAGTTGTTCCTCCGCGCTTCTCCGAGCCTACTCTTTCCCTCTCTTCCTCTCTCTTTTCTGCTCGTTCATGCCTTGCTCCAGATTAATAGATTGTGGCTGCTTAGGCGGTTCCAATCTGCATACAGAATTGACGATTCGACGCAAAGGAAGCCAACCAAGCAGCACAGTCTACAACAAATGTAGCCGGGAGGGTCGTGCAGAGGGCAGCAACATAAACTGCCTTAGTCTATGTCTCTACATAACAGCATATTAGGAGACAACTGCTGGCATGGCAGGCCTGCGATCACAGCAATGAATTGCCGCCAACTAAAATAAAGAGAGTGACCTCACCGCTACTCTTCCCTGAAGCCGACTGGCTCCACCGTCCATTGTGGCGTTGTTTTACCAACATTAAGCTGCTTCCACAGCGTTTGCGATTTGTTGACTGCCATTTTCTCAATTTCCTGTAGCATATACTTTGCCCCCGACGCGCAGCTTCCATGGGTTGCCATGTACATCTAACTTTGTTGATGGGCTGCAGAGACAGTCAAGCGGTTTCTTTGCATTCCCTCACCTGTATTCAACGGCAACGCCAAACGGCAGAAATGCCAACGAATGCGGGGGGGGAACAGGCATAAATCAACGCATGTGACCAGATGCTGCAGGACACGACAATGCAACTGGGTGCATGGCAACCATGTGAACCACTGATGGTATCACTTCACATGCCTACAAGCATTTTCTCTGTTTCCCCGGGGTTAGAGTGTAAGGCCTATGCCCAAACCACACTAACACAACAAACAAAACATCCTAAACTGCGAACAACTGACATGGGCAACCAAAACATGGCCAATGGAGACAAGGACCAATAGGATCATCGCAACAGGAACATGTATTATGGCAGCTTTGCAGCAGTTAATTACGATTCCAAGCATGGGTGGCTCGAGCACATTGAATATCTGTCACATCATTAGAACAAGGGAAAGTCGAGAATCAACGCATTGGTGAACCGGCAGATGATGAGCAGGCAGACACTGGACAATGCACTTGGTGCATGGCAACTATGTGGAACCACTGATGTAGCATTTCACATGACCCTAAACAAGCATTTTCTCTTGTTTCCCCTGGTAGAGTGTAGGCCTATGCCCAACCCAGCAAACAACAAAACAAGACATTCCTAAATGCGGCTTAACTGGACATGGGCAACAAACATGCGCCAATGGACACAACACCTTGAAATGCCTTTTTTTTTACATTAAATTATGGCCCATTGGCAGTCTGATTGGTCCGATTGACTAGGATGGATCCCACCATCCCCGGATGTGTCTTGAGCTATGTGTGCGCAGTAGTTGAGTCAAAAGGTTAAGTTTACATGGTGACTCCCTGCTTTAATTAACTCAGATCCGAAGGCAAACTGGCCACCTAAACCATCTTGCACTTGCATTAGAAACATAGTTGATCTCAGATTATGCTGTAACTTTGCGAGTGGTGATGAATAATAGTTGTTCTGACCTTGTACAAAGTTCTACGCCATTTGGAGGCCCTAGTTGTGAGAAAATGCTAGCAAAATTTTGCTAGCATTGTCATTAATGGCCAGTTTAAAATCAAGTATTAACCCAACTCAATGTCAGATCGCCACAAAAACTTATTGCCATCATGCCAGCACCTGAAGCAAGGTTCAACAATCATGACAAGACAATATCAGATCATGCCAGAGCCCAAAATGGTGGACATTTGCCGAGACAATTGCTCACCCTATTTTTTGCTTTTACCCACAATTTAACAAACATACACACAAAACATTCTCCAAAGCTGGGGCGATTCATTTAAAATCTTGCAGGGCAACTCAAGAGATGACCTAGGTACAAACAGTATGTGCAACACTCATTGTGCATGTGAATGCTGAGTGTGCATTCTAGCAGAATCCATTATGTAAGGTAGGCTTGCCAGTATGCACAAAGCTGTGATGTGCAGTGCAGTCCATACGTATACCCCATGACACCCGTGCCTCTAAAACTACTTGGACATTGCAAAATGGGAAGGAGTGCAATAATACATGCAACATCATAACAGCAGCCATTTTGAAATGCTACCAAAACGCCAACCATGCGATGATATACACTGCGTGTACAGTATACATTGTCGCGATATGCGAGGGGCATATTCAAGTGCAGTGACCCCAACGCATGGCCATGTCACCTGGCATCCACGTATGCTCACATGACTATGGCATCTGGCTATATCATGTCTCCATTCTCTTGCACTTTGTGCGGCAACCAAGCCACAATGCATTCGCCACCCATGCCAGCCACCTGCCACCACCCACACACTGCTCACACGACTCGCCGCCCGTGCACCCAGACCAGCCAACTGTCTCCCACACAGTGGACCCACCCACCAGCCAGCCGCAGGCACGTGCTCTACCCAACTTATACAACCATGCGTCCACCTTAGGCACCAACAGGCCGTACCAACCCACTTGATCACACCACCCACCAAGGCACCTGCGCAACCTCAGCACACCAACTAAGGTATAACAGCAGGCATTCCCCATCCAATGCAGGCCAACCACCCAAACCACCCAACCACCTAAAACACCAGCCAGCTGGCCCACATATTGCACCCGTGCCGGCCACCCACAGTTGACCCACCCACGCACCTAGCCACTCAACCATTCACTGCCCCACCCTATACACTGACCACCCACAACATAGCATTTTCTCAGCCAAGCACCCCGGCACCTACTCCCAAACCTGCACAGCCTTCACCGGATAGGTGAGTCGGTCCCAACCATTAACCTCCCGCATCCATATTTGTTGGCCCACCCGTCATCTAACCCGTCCCTCTCGCCCACCCACCCACATCTAGTCATCTACACATCACCAGCCACCACCACAATGTGCCGACCCACCAACCCCACAACACACACAGTAATCCCTAACCCAACCCACCAACACACACCACCCTCAAAACGTTGCAGTTGATTATCACTCATCTGCGATCAAACAACCCAACCCCACTTCCAAAGTCCCCAAAGCCTATCATCACCCAGCCACCTGGGCATCTGCCATAAGCGACCGCCCTTGCGACTCACTCCCACCCACATGACAGCAGACCAGGCCACCCACCCTCTCAAACTGCCTGTGCTTCCCACCTAGCGCAGCCAGGCACAATCTTACCAAAGCATCCACCTGATCAGCCACCCACCTGTAGTACACTGGGGGCCTCGAGTTCGAGCAGTCCCTATTCGGAAATCCCGGATCATATGTACTCCACACTATGTACTCTTGGAGTACATAGTGTGCCACCCTATACTCTTGGAGTACATAGTGTGGATTACATAGGTAGTCACTCCTTCCTATGTAATACGGGCGTGTCTCACCGCGTCGGCAGTCCCCTAACTCGGAAATCCCGGATCATATGTACTCCACACTATGTACTCTTGGAGTACATAGTGTGCCACCCTATACTCTTGGAGTACATAGTGTGGAGTACATAGTCACTCCTTCCTATGTATAAACGGGCGTGTCTCACCGCGTCGGCAGTCCCTATTCGGAAATCCCGGATCATATGTACTCCACACTATGTACTCTTGGAGTACATAGTGTGCCACCCTATGTACTCTTGGAGTACATAGTGTGGAGTACATAGTCACTCCTTCCTATGTAATACGGGCGTGTCTCACCGCGTCGGCAGTCCCCTATCGGAAATCCCGGATCATATGTACTCCACACTATGTACTCTTGGAGTACATAGTGTGCCACCCTATGTACTCTTGGAGTACATAGGTGGAGTACATAGTCACTCCTTCCTATGTAATACCGGTGTAATCATGTAATCATGCGTAATCATGCGTAATCATGCGTAATCATGCGTAATCATCAGCGTAATCATCAGAGTAATCATCAGAGTAATCATCAGAGTAATCATCGTCCAGACAAGCTGCACTGCCCCTAAGACCCTAACTTACACAAGATGGCGATGGTCGTCGCCGGCAGCTCGACAAGTTCAGGGCAGCACGAAATAAGACAGGCAAGCCGACGCTGGCGCTCATCCCAATGAGGCCATTCATCCGAAGCAGCCTCCATAACCTGGCCGCTCTTAGGTGGCGAATCGGGGCGTCGTTGTCGTTGCGGAGCTTCAGCACGCTTGTCACAGCGGCGTCATTGTAGGCGAAAGGTATCGATGTCTGCCAGGCTCAAACGCTGGCCTGGCATGTAGAATGAGGAAGAAATGGCGTCCGGCAAGGAGGTTTCAGCAGCTATCGGAGTTGCTTCCGAAGTTGCTTCCGAAGTCTTGGATCGCTTGTTAGCGGCGTTCTTGGCGACGACAATGTCGTGGGCGATTTTGTTTGCAGCAATCTGGGCATCAATAGAATCGGCGGCAAGAGCTGAAGACGATGCGGGACCTCCATAGCTACGTTTAATAGCACCTAGACGAGGGCAGGGGGCGCAGGCACACTGATCACGTGCGTGGTGCCGCCATAATGTGCAGAAAAATAGCGAGATCTGCTGGGCAGGCCGCTGGCGATAACTTGCGAAATCCTGGGCGATGGCTGCCAAAATTAGATCGGCGTGTTCGTCATCAAAAGGCGAGTCTATTGCAATTTACCCGACCAAATTTCATCATGGATGGAGGAGGGAGGGAGGGAGGGAGGGAGGGAGGAGGAGGAGGAGGAGGGAGGAGGAGGGAGGGAGGGAGGGAGGGAGAGGGAGGAGGGAGGAGGGAGGGAGGGAGGAGGAGGGAGGAGGAGGAGGGGGAGGAGGGAGGGAGGAGGGAGGGAGGGGAGGGAGGAGGGAGGGAGGGAGGAGGGAGGAGGGAGGGAGGAGGGAGGAGGGAGGGAGGGAGGGAGGAGGGAGGGAGGGAGGAGGAGGGAGGGAGGGAGGGGGGAGGATGGATGGATGGATGGATGGATGGAGGGATGGATGGATGTTCTTAATTAATTAATTAATTAATTAATTAATGGTCAAATTAAAGGCAATCATGGTACATGAAGCGAGACAAATCATGCCTGGACGCATGGCGATGTAAGAGCCCCCCTCCCCCACGCCAGGAGGAAGGGGTGCGTGACTGAGTAGAGTAGTTAGGATTTTGTATTAGAGAGACAACTTTGTATATTATCAAGGAGACAACTTTGTATATAAGATTAGAGTGAGATCAGCTAGTCTTCGCGGCTCAGTTCTAATGCACCCACCCCCATCAGTCCATGGAATACGTGCTCCTGCTCCAGATCCTTAATTAAGGCCAAAATGAGTCCCTTCCAAACAACGTTTGCACTTAGATAGTTAGACGAATTATGCCCGACGAAGCTGGAACTTAACAGCCACAATGAATTACGGTTGTTCAGACCTTGTACAACGCCTCAGGGCATTTGGAGCCCTGAATGGTAACAAATGCTAACAAGGTAGTGTTGCTATCAATAATGATTTTAAAAATTAATATGATGTCATTAATTAATTAATTAGTTATCAACATCACTCCGTTGGGAGTAAATGTAGCACATATCCCTGAGAAGGGGCATATGGCTTTTAATACATTCTAGGCTACTTCATGCAAGGGTGGGAATGTAAGCTACCCCTGCTCTAGGTGCACCAGGGCACCTGCACCACCATGTCATATTACAACCAAAACTGGTCGTCATCATGCAAGCATCTGAAGCATGGTCGCAAAACTTCGTGTGCAAAATCTCATGTCATAAGGAGCCCAACATTATGACAATTGCCAGGCTTTGTAAAGATTTTTGATTTAACGATGACTACAGCACAAACAGTGAGCGAAACCCTGGTGCATGTGAATGCCTGAGTGGCGACTGTTCCTAACAGAATGCAAGATGTAAGGTAGACATTGCGAGTATGCCACAAATGTGTGATGTGCAGTGCACATGCATGTGAGCTACCATGGTCCGGATTCTCCCGATTTCTGGCCTGCGCTGGTTGTCTCCTTGATGTATACCCCATGACACCATACTTCTAAACTACTTAAGAACCTTGGCACATTGCAAAATGGGAAAGAAAGCTGAACAATACATGCAACATCACTCACTAACACAGCCATGTGATTGCTACCAACACGTACCATGTACATCCTGTGTGAAATTATTGGCAACGACACGCCAAGCAAACGCCAAGGTATAGTATAACTGCGACAGGCTGGCACATGTCACCTGGCATCCACGTATGCTCACCCCAAGGCATTGGCATATCCCCATGTCTATATCCGTTGCCCTTTGTGCGTACCGAGTCACCCATGCAGTCACCCACCCATGCATCCACCTGGCCCACCCACACAAGTACTCATACACTTGCGCACCTGAGTACCCAGCCACCCACTGGTCCACCCACCCGGTGACCCAGCCAGCCAGCCACGCACCTACTAAACCAACCTATCTAACCACTCGTGCACCCAGGCACCCAGCCACATACCCACCCACTGGGACATCCACCCACCCAGCTAGCCACATATGCAATCTACCCACCTAGGCAATAAGGAGGCATTCACCCATCCTTTTATCCAGGCACCCATTACTAAAACCACGCAGCCACCTAACCACCCAGCCAGCTGGCCCCATGTGTGCCCACCAGGCCGCCCACCCCTGACCCACCCACGCCCCTTCCCACTCGACCACTCTTTCCCCCCATACCCTTATACCCACCGACCTGCACCCACTCACCCTCACACATCCACATCCTCTCAGCCAGTCACCCACCCATCTCACCCCTAACATGCACAGCCCTCCACCCGCGATAGGTGAGTCGATCCCAACTACAAAACCACCCACCCACCCATATCCGTGCACCCACCCACCCATCTACCTTCCCCATCGCTCACCCCACCCACTTCTAATCACAGCTACACATCCACCCGCCACAAACCAACGGTGCAAATCCTCCAGCCCATGCAACAGTTTCACTCAGGCATCCAACAATGCACCCACCTAGGAGTTCCCAAACCCCGTCGATCCCCCAGCCACCTGGCGATTCACTTATAAGCAACCACCCTTGCACCCATCCACCCACCATAACCACCCACCCACCCGCCCTCCCTCCCTCCCTCCCTCCCTCCCTCCCTCCCTCCCTCCCTCCCTCCCTCCCTCCCTCCCTCCTCCCTCCCTCCCTCCCTCCCTCCCTCCCTCCCTCCCTCCCTCCCTCCCTCCCTCCCTCCCTCCCTCCCTCCCTCCCTCCCTCCCTCCCGCCACCCCACCCACCCACCCTCTCCAACTGCATGTGGACTGCCTCTCCCAGCGACTCGGCCAGCCGTTTGAGTGTGTTTGGGACCATATGCTGATGCCCATGGATATTACGCGCGCCATCAACCAGGCAACACCAGTGACACTTGAGCTCCTTGTTATCCTTCTCATCGGATGTACTGACGACACCCTGCACAATTACAGCTCACAAGGCAACTAACATGCTGGAGGAACGCATCCGCCGCAGTGGACGTCAGTAACGGATGTTGCAATGTTGCTGGAGGGAGGTCAATCGACCGCACCCGTACATACAAGGGGCAATTATTGATGCGTCATACCCAAAACAGGAAGAAAATGTGGCACAACTAACCTTGCCATCAACATGGATGGACGGAGTTGGAGACCAACTGCAGCGCGGCATTCGCAAGGGCACAGGCTGTGTTGTTCAGCAGGTCCACCGCTGGACTGCCCGATGCCGAGTCCAGGTTCTTCCTTACACAAACTCTCCACAAGCGTGATTGTCGCGTCCTTGGCTGCCAACTGCGGAAAGGAGGCCAGTGCTCGCTTCAGCAGGAACTCGGCAATTGCAATCACGGTGGGCCCTGGCACGATTTGCAGGCCTACACATGCTTGCCCCGCATGTGCCTCCCCCACGTGTGCATCCACCGCAGTTGACGTGCTCGCTCGCAGCTCCCACTACCGCTGGCTTCGTTGCCATGTTCCTCCACCCGTTGCCTCTTGCATCTTAGCTGTTCCTCGCGCTTCTCCGCAGCCTCTCTTTCCCTCTCTTCCTCTCTCTTTTCTGCTGCCGTTCATGCCTTGCTCCAGATATAGATGTGGCTGCTTAGGCGTTCAATCTGCATCACAGAATTGGACGATATGCACGTCAAAGGAAAGCCAACCAAGCAGCAACATTACCAACAATGTAGCGGGAGGGTCAGTGCAGAGGCCAGCAACATAACTGCCTTAGTCTTGTACTCCTACCATACACATTAGGGAAGACTGCTGGCATGGCAGCCTGCATCACAGCAATGAATTGCCGCCAACTAAAATAAGAGAGTGACTCACCGCTACTCTTCCCTGAAGCCGACTGGTCACACCTCCATTGTGGCGTTGTTTTACCACTTTAAGGCTCTTCCACAGCGTGCGATTTTGTTGATGCCATTTTCTCAATTCCTGTAGCATATATTTTGCCCCCGCCGCACGCTTCCATGGGTTGCCATGTACATCATACTTTGCTGATGCTGCAGAGAAGTCAAGCGGTTCTTTGCATTCCCTCACCTGTATTCAACGGCAACGCCAAAACGGAATGCCAACGAATGCGGAGCGGGGGAACAAGGCATAAATCAACGCATGGTGAACCGGCAGATGCTGAGGCAGACACGACAATGCACTGGGTGCATGGCAACCATGTGAACACTGATGGTAGCACTCACATGCCTAACAAGCATTTTCTTTGTTTCCCCTGGGTTAGAGTGTAAGGCCTATGCCAACCAAGGTAAACAACAAAACAACACATCCTAAACTGCCCTAACTGACATGGGCAACAAACATGGCCAATGGAGGACAAGGAACCAAGTAGGATCATCCAACAGGATCATGGTATTATGGCAGCTTGCATGCAGTAAATTACATCAAGCATGGTTGGCTCAGCACATTGAAGTATTGTCACATCATTAGAACAAGGGAAAGTCAGAAATCAACGCATGGTGAACCGGCAGATGATGAGGCAGACACGACAATGCACTTGGTGCATGGCAACTATGTGAACACTGATGGTAGCATTCACATGCCTAACAAGCATTTTCTCTGTTTCCCCTGGGTTAGAGTGTAAGGCCTATGCCAACCCAGCTAAACAACAAAACAACACATCCTAAACTGCGCTAACTGACATGGGCAACAAACATGGCCAATGGACACAACACCTTGAAATGGCCTTTTTTTTACATAAATTATGGCCCATGGCAAGTTTATTGTCCGATTGACCTAGGATTGGATCCCACCACTCCCCGGGATGTGTCTGGCTAGTGGTGGAGTAGTTGAGTCAAAATGTTAAGTTTACATGGTACTCCCTGCTTAAGTTAACTCCAGATCCAAGGCCAAAACTGGCCACCTAAACCACTTGCACTTGCATAGAAACAATAGTTGATCTCAGATTATGCTGTAACTTTGCAGTGGTGATGAATAATAGTTGTTCTGACCTTGTACAAAGTTCTACGCCATTTGGAGCCCTAGTTGGTGACAAATGCTAGCAAAATTTTGCTAGCATTTGTCATTAATGGCCATTTAAAATCAATATTTAACCCAAATAATGTCAGAATGCCACCAAAACTTATTGCCATCATGCCAGCACCTGAAGCAAGGTCTCAACAAGTCATGAGCAGAAATTCAGATCATGCAGAGCCCAAAATGGTGACATTTGCCAGCAATTGTCACCATTTTTTGCTTTTTTACCCACAATTTTAACAACATTACCCACCAAAACATTCTCCAAGCTGGGGCGCATCATTTAAATCTTTGCAGGCAACTCAAGAATGACTAGTACAAACAGTGTGCAAAACCTTGGTGCATGTGAATGCCTGAGTGGTGACCATTGCTAGCAGAATCCATCATGTAAGGTAGGCATTGCCAGTATGCCACAAAGCTGTGATGTGCAGTGCATGTCCATATGTATACCCCATGACACCGTGCCTCTAAACTACTTGGCACATTGCAAAATGGGAAGGAAAGGTGAATAATACATGCCACATCACTAACACAGCCATTTGAATGCTACCAACACGCACCATGCATGATATACACTGCGTGTACAGTAATACATGTCGAGAATATGCCGAGCGAGCATATCAAGGTGCAGTGACCCCAACGCTGGCACATGTCACCTGGCATCCACGTATGCTCACATGATATGGCATTGGCATATCCCATGTCTCCATCTCTTGCACTTTGTGCGCACCAAGCCACCCATGCAGTCGCCCACCCATGCAGCCACCTGGCCACCCACCCACACAACTGCTCACACACTCGCGCGCCCGTGCACCCAGACAGCCACCTGTCCTCCCACCCAGTGACCCACCCACCAAGCCAGCCGCGCACGTGCTTACCCAACTTATACAACCATGCGTGCACCTAGGCACCCAACCACCTACCAACCCACTTGGACATCCACCCACCCACCAAGGCACCTGCGCAACCCACACACCAACTAGGTAATAAGCAGGCATTCCCCCATCCAATGAGCCAACCACCCAACCACCCAACCACCTAAACACCCAGCCAGCTGGCCCCATATGCACCCGTCCGGCCACCCACAGTTGACCCACCCACGCACCTACCCACTCAACCATTCACTGCCCCCACACCCTTATACCCACTGACCCACCCACACATGCATTTTCTCAGCCAGCACCCCGGCACCTACCTCACCCCAAACCTGCACAGCCCTTCACCCGTGATAGGTGAGTCGGTCCCAACCATAAACCCATCCACGCATCCATATCTGTGCGCCCACCCGTCCATCTACCCGTCCCTTCGCCCACCCACCCACATCTAGTCATCTACACATCCACCAGCCACCAGCCACCAATGGCCCACCCACCAACCCACACACACACATACATCCCTAACCAACCAACCACCAACACACCACCCTCAAAAACGTGCAGTTGTTTCACTCATGCATCCAACAACCCACCCACTTCAAAGTCCCCAAAGCCTATCATCACCCAGCCACCTGGGCATCTGCCAATAACCGACCGCCCTTGCACTCATCCACCCACCATGACCAGCCAGCCAGCCACCCACCCTCTCCAACTGCCTGTGCTCCCACCTACGCAGCCAGCCATTTACCAAAGCATCCACCTATCAGCCACCCACCTGCCATTGAACCCACCCACGCCTAGGCATCCCTTGAAGCATCTATAGCCCAAGCCTCCCACCCAAGGCTCTCTGGGCAATCAAACAACCAAACAACCAATCACCCAGCTATACAACCACCTAACCACCTAACCACTCAACAACACAATCACCGAACCACCTAACTACCCAACACCCAAACCAGCCAGGCATGTGCCCGCCTCGCATGCCCTCACCATTGCAACACCCCATACACGCCCCGCTCACCTAGCCAGCCACACACCCAGCCAGTCTCCTGCTCAACTCACGCATGAAGGCAATATCAGCCATGCATGGCCTCACCTTGCATCACTTGCATTGCCTGGTTAATTTGCATGAGACAGTTTCCATCTCATTGTCAGCAACTGAAAAGGCTCTTTCTTCACAGTAATGAATAAGCTACAACGTTGGAAACGTTCTCCCATCCCTCTTTAAAACAGTCTTTAAATCAGAAAGACAAGGGCAAATCTCTGGACAAGGTGGCAATAACCACTGCACCATGCTCTTGAGAAAGTCTTAACAACCCAGCTTTCTACCCTTTTAGAAGCTGCCTTGCGTTAGCAACGATTCTGGGCCCTCTGGCTCGCTCACCTGGCTTAATCTGCGCTTCTTTATGGCTGCCGGGATATGCGAAGCTTGGGCCGAGGGTGTCGTGGCGAGGTCGTCTGCCCGACTCATCACTTCTCGAAACCGCACTGCCGACTAATAAAAACGATGCCCCCCTTTGCCTTTTGTATCTGGCGTCAAAAGAACAATGAACTCGCTTGGAAACACTGTCGCAAAGAGCTTCCTACAGGCATTATAAGCAATTTTCGCAGCTTTTACCGCACTTACTGCACATCCGGAAGACCATTAGCGGCCTTCGCGCGGAATCTTGGGCACGCCATATCTTCTGCTGGCTCATTGCCGCAGGCTGGCAGTATAGGAAGGTCGGGCATAGCCTAAAGAGCTGATTATCTGACGACAAAGATATGCATTGCATGAAGCAAGAAACAGACGGATTTCGCACCCCCATATTTATTCACGTCAATGCCGGACAATTAAAAGCGAAACTCAAAAAACGAAAACACTAACGTTTTCGGGAATATTATAACGAACAAGCTGAGCTGCCAGCTATGTCGCGGTTTACGATCCAGTTAACGATAACGGCTCCGTAACCACCCCAGTGCCTAATATTGGGGCAGCTATGGCGCCGTAACCACTACCTGACCCGTCCCGTATACCCCAACGTAACCTGAACCGAAGCCGTTCACGCCCCCGTAAACATAACCGGCCCAGTTACTGGGCCGTACCGAATCTCGGGGCCAATATTCCGAATGGTACCGTAACCGGTCCGGTAACCCAAACCGCCAACGAATACGGACCCGTAACCTGGCCCGTCGAAGTTACCGGGCAGGTTACGGGGGCGTCGAAGTTACCGGACAGGTTACGGGGGCTTCAAATTAACTCCTAGTGCGAGCTTCCCCTCCTCTCCTCCACCACCACCGCCACCTCCAAGCTCCTCGCCTCCACCTCCACCACAACCGACGCCCTCACCGCCCAGCTCCTCGCCATCGACAAATTAACGCCTGCAGGACAATGCCATAGCCATCGAATGCTTGCAGAACACCGCCGGCATCACTGCCCAGGCGGTGAAGGACATCGCCGCTCGGCCAGCCCCTGCTGGCCCTGCCGGCGATGCTCCTCCCATCCCGACCTGGGCGGACATGCTTAAGCAGCACGCCACCTCCACCACCTCCGCCGTCGCCGCCCAGCTTAAGCAGCAGACGCTGGACCTCCGCGCCGGAGGCCGAGCTCACCAAGCGCAGCCTTAACGTCATAGTCAAGCACTTCGACCAGCTGCAGGACGAGACCTCCGAGACCCTTGCCCTGGCGTTTGAGAACAAAATCCTTGTCCCCATGGCTATCACTGGTAAGGGCAAGCCGCGGGGGGTGACCGGCCGCCTTCGGGGGGTAAGGCCGGCCCCTCCCCCTTGCTCCTCACCTTTGACACCATGGCGGATAAGATGGAGTTCCTCAAGTGTCGCAAGCGGCTTGGGGGGACCGCCTACACGCTGGACGACGACTTGACCTTGACGCGGCAACAACGGCGACGGGAGCTATGGCCGACCTACCTCCAGCTTCGGCAGACGGCGGGGCAGAAGCCGGTCTACTGGAAGGGGGCGGACATCTACGTCGCCCACAAGCCCTGGCAGGCGACCCCTGCCGCCCCAGCCACCCCAGCCACCCCAGCCTAGGGAATATATAGCAGTAGTGTAGATTAGAAAGCTTAGTGACGTGGCCATGTATGCCTACGTGATGGGCCCACACCCGCCCTTGCAATAGCCTTAGCAATTTCGCGTCATGCTTTGCCCATGCAGGGAGTTACTCTCTGCTGAGAGGCCATGTATACCCCAGCTATAGCCTAGCCACATGTACCTTCCGCCCCATATGTCATGCAGGCCTTCTAGGCCCTCTCCTCAAGCCGCCTTGTGTGCCTGTGCTTGTTAAGGGGACGTGGCGCGCCGAATATTTTCCGCGCGAAAAAATTCGCGGCACCGGCCGTACCGTGAAAAGTGGGTGCTCCGTGCGCGCACCACTTGCGGAAGTGGCCATTAATTAATTAATTAATTAGACTCGTGCTCCCGTTGGGGAGTCACGGAGCATTAACCCCGATGAATGGATGGATGTGGCCATGGCGACTGCGTTTAGGCGAAACTAGCAATCCAGGGCTAGAGAAATGCAAAAAAGTGATATTAGCATATGTAAGATTTTTTGGTTTTTGGGGTGCCACCTCCCCTTAATAGGAGGCATGAACCATCATGGAGGTGCAGGTGCACCTAGTGCACCCAGAGCAGGTGATAGTCGTACATCCTACACCTGCAGGTTGTCGCCCTGATTGTATTACAAAGGCCATAGATGCCCCTTTCTCAGGGCTATGTGTTACAGGAGGTAGCCATGGCTGACGGCGGAGCTCATAACTTTCACGTTTGAGCACCGAATTTAGCCGTGAATATCACAATCGACGCGTCTTTCTACGACGCACATGCTGATATAATTTTCCGACGCTATTACGCAATATACGATGAGCAAACGCCCATCGACGCAACGCAGCCTGACGGCTGCGCTCGGCAATGAAAATACGTCTGCAGCTCCGGCTGCAGCTTCGCCATCAGGGCCGGAAGGCGGTGGTGACCCTAGTCGCGCACTGGTTGTCGCCCAGCACCCTCCCGGGCTTCCTGCCTCGCCCTCAGCCTCGCCCGAGCCAAAACGCAGCCGCCCAACCGAACCAAGCTGGTCTGAGCGCGACTTTGACGTTGACGGGTTATTTTCCACCTTCGACGGTGCCAGACCCGGCTTTTTCGACATGCCACCCATCAAGATACTGGAGCTCGTGTTTTATGGGTCATACGCCTCCATTCTCGACCTGTGCCAGCGCCTTCACAGCCATTACCGCCTCCGCCCTGGACCTGACGGCCGGTTTACTCACCGACCTGAGAACCTGGCCCGCTGGTCTCGCCCCCGTCTTCAGCTCGCCGCCCTCTTTTCCATCCTTGACCGCTCTGTCACGGACCTCTGGACCCCCTCCCCCTTGACCGAATCCACCTTCCTCCTCCACCTCCAAGAAACCATCTCACAGCACGTGACGCCCCTAGCTGCAGATGTGGCAGCTGTGGGTCGCACGCTGGCTGCTGAGCTCCCCACCATCCCCACCGCCACCGCCACCCTCCTCGCCTCCACCCCCCCCCCTCCGCCTCCACCGACTCCATCACCGCCCAGCTCCGCGACATTGACCAACGTCTTAAGGATAATGCCATCGCTATCGAGGTCCTGCAGAACACCGCGGGCCTCACCGCCCAGGCGGTGAAGGACATTGCCGCCAAGCCAACCTCTGCTGGCCTGGCCGGCGATGCTCCTCCCATCACGACCTGGGCGGACATGCTTAAGCAGCACACCACCTCCACCACCTCCGCCGTCGCAGCCCAGCTCCAGCGGCAGACGCTTGACCTCCGCGAGGAGGCCGAGCTTGCCAAGCGCAGCCTTAACGTCATTGTCAAGAACCTCGACATGGAGGAAGGTGAGAATTCCGAGAAGCTTGCACGTGCGTTTGAGAGAGAAATTCTTAGTCGCATGGGCCTTACTGGTGAGATCGACCTGGTCGCCCACCGCCTTCCCCGCGCGCGGGGTAAGGCAGGGCCGCCCCCGCTCCTTCTCACCTTTAAGACCCCGGCGGACAAGATTTCTTTTCTCCGACGCCGCAAGCGGCTCGAGAAGACTCTCTTCACCCTTGACGACGACTTGACCCTGGCGCAGCAACAACGGCGACGGGAGCTATGGCCCACCTACCTCCAGCTCCGGAAGACCAAGGCGGGGCAGCCGGTGTACTGGAAGGGGGCGGCCATCTACGTCGGCCACAAGCCCTGGCAGGCGACCCCCGCGGCCCCAACGACTCCAGACGCCCCAGCTTAGGGGAATACAGCAGTAGTAGTGTAGAATAGATAGACCGTGGCCATGTACATGTACGCCTCCTAGAGGCACTATCCTAGCTAAGCCACACGCTTTATTTAATCATGTACATGTGTGCCTATGATGTGCCACACTCCAGATGATGCCTAGCTTTATTTAGCTATGTTGTGCCCATGCAGGGAGTAACTCTCTGCTGAGACGCCATGCCCTAGCCTTTTTGTATAGCTCTGCTGATCTTCCCCCCCATGACAGGCTCCCCCTTCGCTGGGCATAGCTTGAAGATCATGGGGATGCAAGTGCCCTGGTGCACCTAGAGCAAGGGTCCTTTACATCCCCACCCTTGCAGGAAGTAGCTTAGGATGTATGATAGGCCATATGCCCCCTCTCAAGGGCTATGTGCTACATATACTCCCAACGGAGTTATGTTACAATTCAATTCAATTCAATGTGTTACATATGCTCCCCACGGAGCTATGATTTTAATTAAGCACCTGCACCTCCATTCATGATGGTTCATGCCTCCTAAACAACGGAGCTATGATTAATTAATTAATCACCTGATGATCATGCCACAGTGGATGCCGGATCGTTTTGACGTGTCCGATTGCACCTGCGGCATCCCAGTGGCATGAGGGAAGGGGGGGTCTCAGCCCCCACCCTGCTGTGCACACAAAGGGATTAAAAGCACCTCGGTGCTCTGTGACTCCCCACTGGGAGCACGTGTTTAATTAATTAATTATTTAATTAATGTGATATTCATGGCTTTAATATGGCTCCAGCCACCGGGGCTAAGAGTTGGAATCTCCGGGTCGGGCCGGTCGGCACAGCCGGATGCTCCTGCACTTTTACATCAAATTCTACCAGAATGTCTACACAGACAGGCTAGTTTTCGTCATCATGGATGGCGGGCCACATCGTTCGGAGGTGCACCCAGGCACAATGCCGTCTGTGGCTGGGCATTGTATGAGTTGCAACGTGTTCAGTCCACCACATCGGCCACGACAGTCCTGAGCACCAATACGCCCATTACATAGTGAATCCCTCTAATCGGCCCTAGGCAGTAAATAACCTGACATGTCCTTCGACAATCTAATACCCATATCGTATGGAATAAATAACTTGTATGCTCGCACATTCTCAAAAAAAAAAAAAGCCCACAGAAAGCCACGAGGCCTAAAGAGCAACAGAGCGCCAGGTCGTTTGCACACAAAAAGGCAAAACCTGAACCTCCTCAAGGAAAGCCTTCATTACCCTGCTCCTTTATCGGCGGAGCCAGAATTGCTCCCCTCATGTTTGCCACTTCCCCATCGCGATTGTCTTCCCCGCGTCCATCTCGGCAAAGTCCACCTGCAGCTGCTTGGAGAAGACCTTGGCCGCCTTGGGCTTCATGCCACACTGCTTGTTATGCTTGCGGTCATGGGGGATATACCCGCAGTACTGCAGGTAGCCGGCCTCGTGCAGCGCACGAAGCAGGTCACGCTCGGCGTCGAACGAGTGCGTTCGGTTCATGCTGTTCTTCTTCTTGCTCTCCTTGGGCGTGAACAGGTGGAAGTAATGGTACTCCTGCGCCGCGCCGTTCTCTGCGTCAAGCCCAAACCCGTACACCGTCAGGTTCTGGCATGCCTGCAGCATGAAGTAGATCGCTGAGTAACCCGAGGAAGGCTGCGCACACACAGGACACGCAAGCACGGCCTCACAGGGGGGGCACCAAGACGAACGAAGGGGAACGTGAGGGGACTGTGAGAGGAATGGGAGAATGGGATAATCCTGTACGCCCGCAGGCTCAGCCATCCAGCATGCTGCGGCTAGGCGAGGCGAGGTGATGAGCCAGGCACCTCTACACGGCAGCGCATTCACAGGCATGCCGGGGGCAGGTGTACTGGGTATTGTAGACACCAGGGTTGGGCGTAAAGGGGGTCAGGCGGCTGACGTAAACATAAACATGGTAAATGGCAAAAAGGATTACGTTAAATGTAAAATCGACGTAAATGCTTATGTGCGTAACGTAAACATGCGTTGTAACGCAAATACGTAAAACCGCACAAAACGTTATGATTTTCCAACTATTTCCCACCGTTTCCATGGCAAAAACTAGACAGCGCCGTCCGTGCACCACATGGCGCCACGCTGACGCGGCGCGACGTGACACCATTAGGCCTACAAGAGCTCACTAGAGCCACTTCACCTTGCAACTATTTGCTGACATTCCCACACTTATCATGTTACGCCAACTTTACGTTACGCATTTACGCATACCGTACCGTAGAAATGCAACGTACAGGGGCAACGTACGTTAAGGCATTACGCGCCATGTTTGGCCACGTAAAGCGCAACGTAAAACTTAAGTCATTACGTCCACATAATTATGTGGTGCACGTAATGTAAATCCTTTCTGCCCAACCATGGTAGACACACACTTAGGTATGCCGCAGCATTGTGGCTCTGTGCATGTTGATGGGTGGTTAGCGAGATGCCGCCCCATCCATGATGAGCACTTTTGCTCCAAGTGTTGTTGTGCGGCGACCAAGGGACCAATGCAGGATATTGCTGCTAGCATGCGTGGGATGGTTGGGCAAAACCACTCTTCCAGGATGAGCTTTCTCTAAAGCAGGGGGTCCTCACCACTCTGCCCATGAGTGTCCTACCATGTGTGGAGGCACGGGCAAACCACATCTCCATGTACACACGCAAGTACACACATATACAGGGACCACGCTTTGCTGGTGAGCCAGGGGCGCATGGGTGGGCCACAAGGCAGCCGTGGGAAGACATGTGCGGACGGCACCATGAGGGCAAACACACGGACACTGGCAGGGAGACGCATGCTCCCAACGAGGGGCGCAGCGAGATGCCGCGTTGCTACCGGTCACGCACCGTGCTGCCGCCAAAGTATATCCCGCGGCTGACGGCATCCAGCCGCAGGCGGTACGCCACCATCAGGCGGCGTGCGGCGCTGATCACGCGCGAGGACAGGTAGAGCACGCGCACGTCGCTGCGCGCCATCTTGAGGTACTGGGCAAGGTTGTCGTACGCCCGCGCCTTGGCCCGCGTCACCACCAACGTCACGTCGGGCTCTAAGGGGAGGCCTGGGACGGGTGACACAGCCAGCGGGAGCAGGGGGCCATGGGCGTGCATGAGCATGAGGGGGGCAACCAGGACAGGGTGCCGAGACGTGTGCTGGTTGTCAACGACCAATGGACACTCATGGAGTCTGTTGCAGTCAGGCAATTGGACTTGAGAGCAGCAACAACATAGCCCACCCATTACATAGGCCACCCGCCAGCACACACCCCGGTGCTGACTCCCTTCCTCCCGCTCCGCATTCATTAATAAATTGATTATCTTCTTTCTTTCTTTCTTTATTTATTTATACGTAGACTGCGTCACCCCTCTCTGCATTGTAACCCACTCACCCCGCCACCTGTCTGTGCGTCGCCAGTGCCGTCCATCCACTCACCATTCTGTGCCGTCCATCCACCCGCCATTCTGCGCCGTCCATCCACCCACCATTCTGTCTGCTTGTCCTCAGCACACGCCCATCCATGTGGCACCCCCACGCAGTGCGCATCACCGCCGCTCACCTTCGCCCACAAAGCGCGTGTCCGCGTACTTGTTGGTCCACCGCGTGTTGATCAGCCGGAACGTGGTCTTGCGCCCCACGTGGCGGTGGAATTTGCCACATGGCGCCTGGTTGATGCGCATCACTGTCTCATGGCTGTCGATCGCAGCCCCAAACGACGCGTTCAGAAGGCTGCCGCTGTTGCCCACCACCGCACAAGTCGAGAAGTTGTAGCGCGAGAGCACGGACATGTCAGCATCAGGGAACGAGCGGTTGTTCTTCAGCGTCCACCGGCTGTCCGAGGGCAGCAGATGCGCCAAGTTGCCCTGGTGGATGAACATGTCCGCAAGGTATTCGTGCCGGCGGGCGGCAGCCAATTCGTCGGCACCACTGCTGCTGCTGGCGGTGGGGGCCGGTGCCGTGCGGCGCGTTGTCCGGTTGGAGAACTTCGGGTTGAAGCGGATGGGCAGGCCATCTACGGGAGGCAGGGGCACATCATAGTCTACACGAGGTGACAGGTGGCAACACGGGGCGGACACATGGTGGCACAAGTGGGGGAGAAGGCGCTCAGATGACGCATACACAAGATGGTACGCAAAGGAGGTGTACAAAGCAGCAAGGATGGCTAGGCCCATGGCAAGAATGGTACATCACACTGGCATGGGTGAACAGCTGGCAGCATTCCTTCCAGGCAGTCCACACAGCGCAAGGGCTGGATCAGCTCTTTGGGGGTGAGATCTGTCCAACTAAGAAATGCAAGGGAAATCCACATGGTTCACGGTAAGGAAAGCCAAGCAAACAAAATCAATCCGTGTCACGTCTTATGGCGCACTCGTGCACTTGTGCTGCACTTCCAGAACTTATTAAACAGATCTTTATATAATGTAGCAAACGTACTGATGCGCGACCGGTCTTTTGACTCGACCCATCGACGTCGGGTACGAGGCCGAGCCTCTACGACCTCGCCCTCGGTCCCCTCATCCGCATCCTCGTCGTAATCACCCTCATCACCGTCCTCCATAACATCGTCCTGCCCGTTGGCTGGGTCCTCGGGCATTGATGCATGTGACATTAGAAACCACGCGCGGACAATCCATACTGTCGAGAAACATAATGCCACGCATGCCAGGACTTCCAGAGACAATTTTACTCGCGGAAGTACGGATGTGAGTGGGCGTTTCCGAGCTCCTGGTCTCAAGCGTTTACCGGTTGCCGCAATGGGCTGCATTACCCTGCCCGCTCAAGCTTCATGCTCAAGCTATAGTTCGCAGTTTCATAGTCAAGGATGCATAAACTACATCGTTTATACTATTCCGTAATCATTCCGTAATCTGCGTTCCTTCCTACTAACCGGCAACGTCAAGTAAAACGAGCGAGGTATCGTCATGCCAAGGCAGCTGTGGCCGCATTTCCCGTCTCGGCCTTCCTGCCTTCTCTAATACCGTTTGAATCAAGCGAGGCTGCCTGTGCCAGCACAAATTTCAGTCAGACATTTGCGAACCCCTTGCACCACAAAGCTTATGTTCTCGAACGCGCTCAACGCGCTCTGGTGTACATCTTGTTCACGGAAAAACTCGTGCATGTGCGGTGTCCCAATTATTTTGTTCTGTCAGCCATCCCGTGTGACGGAATGAAAAGTGCCTGATGCTGACAGCTGCAGTGGATCTGGCTTCCAATCTCTTCCCATTCCTGGAATGACATGGCTATGGACGGTCAGACTCATGCAACTCGTTGAGGCTTGGAATAACAGGGCCGCGTGGCACTGTGGCAGAACTAGCATGGCCGGACGTGACCGCACATGCGTACGTCCGGCGTGGGACAACACTGCTGCGCTGACGTTGTGCCTGTACCATGGCCTATCCTACGCCACTGCGTGCGCAGCAAACACGTGTACCTGGTGTGCTGCATTACCCAACCGCACACGAATGCTCAGTGACACGTCCTAGAGCTCACGTCCGTGACCGACAACAACAGCCATTACTATTTAGACATTGAAAGGGGACCAGATATTTGGATGATTATCCATAATACACAGTAGCGATACATCCATATCTTATATACCATGACAATATCCAGTAGTCCGTTATTGTCTTGCACACCATGTCGTGTTAGCACCCAAGTTATCAAACCAGCCACATCAACGCGTACAACGTGGCCTACAGCAAGACCTCTGCGCCCTGCGGACAGTGCCACAAAACAGCTTGTATGTCGAGCTGTTGCTGGCCATCCCAGCAATGACGGTAAGATAGCAAGGCTGAGTTTCTGCTGGGTTTGTTGTTATGCAGCACCGTTCACCGCATTGCATTCCTAAGGCAATTGCGGCTGGAGTAATGTGTTTTGCGAGCAGTATGCGTAAGGAGGCTCTACAATAGCGCTCTTCTCCACTTTGTCATGTTAAAACATACTCCGCTTGTCCGCCCGTTGTTCTCCTCTAAAAAGGAAACTGTCCTATGTATTTCCTGCCGTGCATTTCCCCCTGTCAACCTCAGCGGAGCGTTTGCAAGCGTCATCCACGGACGACGACGTTGGCAGGAGAAAATTACTTCTGGGAATGGCCGGGGCCGCGCTGGGGCTTGGTAGCACTCTTATCTCGCTGCCGGATCGGGACTCGCGAGCGCTTGCGGAGGAGTCGGCTGCATTTAGTTTAAAGGTCCCCGGCATCTACGAGGGACGACCCATCCTGCCCTCAGAGTGGTGAGGGTCTAGGCCCGTTTTCAACCTCGCTCGATCGAGAAGCACATCCTTGTATGCCGATGCTAGAGCTCACTTAAATCTGTGCCATTTCATTATTCAGACACTAGCCGGGTGCGGTCCTATTTACTTGCGTTGATGCTGTGATTGGGCATGCCGGTGGCGCCTGGTGATAGCCACCAGGCTGCATGGTAGAGGCCGCACGCATCACAGTGCCACGCGATTCCCGTGTGCGCATGGACGGCTTAAGGCGTAGACCATGCGGCACAGTGCCAGCGTAGCCGTGTGGTGCTACCCTCCCATCCGCCACGCCCACCACCGCATGCATGCCATCTGCACGCCATAAGCAGGGGCCACACCTATCTGTGGTGGTGGTGGTGGTGGTGGTGGGGTGGGGGGGTGGGGGGTGGACGCGACATATGCACACGTAAGGCCTTGTGGAATTTTGTTGCGAAAGGTGTGTGGCTTACATGCATGTCTCTGCAGCCCGCCATGTGTCATGCATCGCCCCTCCTTGCGTGTTTGACATTTTTCTTGTTTGGAATGCTTTCTGGTTTTTGACACGTGCGGCTCCTTGGCTCAACAGGCATGCTGGCACCGCTGCCTGTCTGCAACCTTTAAATGTTTGCTTGCCTGCTCATTGGCTTGCCCCCTGTGTTGCCAGCCTGCGTTCCGTTCGACCTACGCTCCTGTGTTTTGCATGCCGCGCCTTCCGTCCACCCATCGCATATCACCCCTGGCATTCCCGTCATCCTCCCCGCATCCTGCTTCTCATAGGCCCCCATCGCCCCTTTCATCCTGCTTCTCATACACCCCCATCGCCCCTTTCATCCTGCTTCTCATACGCCCCCATCGCCCCCCTCCATCCTGCTGCCCCCATCGCCCCTTTCATCCTGGTTCTCATACACCCCCATCGCCCCCCTTCATCCTGCTGCCCCCATCGCCCCTTTCATCCTGCTTCTCATACGCCCCCATCGCCCCTTTCATCCTGCTTCTCATACGCCCCCATCGCCCCTTTCATCCTGCTTCTCATACGCCCCCATCGCCCCCCTTCATCCTGCTGCCCCCATCGCCCCTTTCATCCTGGTTCTCATACACCCCCATCGCCCCCCTTCATCCTGCTGCCCCCATCGCCCCTTTCATCCTGCTTCTCATACGCCCCCATCGCCCCTTTCATCCTGCTTCTCATACGCCCCCATCGCCCCTTTCATCCTGCTTCTCATACGCCCCATCGCCCCCCTTCATCCTGCTGCCCCCATCGCCCCTTTCATCCTGCTTCTCATACGCCCCCATCGCCCCTTTCATCCTGCTGCCCCCATCGCCCCTTTCATCCTGCTTCTCATACGCCCCCATCGCCCCCCTTCATCCTGCTGCCCCATCGCCCCTTTCATCCTGCTTCTCATACGCCCCCATCCCCCCTTTCATCCTGCTTCTCATACACCCCCATCGCCCCCTTCATCCTGCTGCCCCCATCGCCCCTTTCATCCTGCTTCTCATACGCCCCCATCGCCCCCCTCCATCCTGCTTGCAACTGGCCCCCTGCCCGGGCCCCAGCCCCGAGCTGTACACGTTTGCGGCCACCAGCGCGCGCAAGATTGTGGGGCGAGCCAACGCGCCCGTGGTGCTGCGGCTGGCCTTCCACGACGCGTTCACGTTCGACGCATTCGCACCCAGTGACCTCGCGGGGGGGCCCAACGCGTCCATCAAGTTTGAGACCGACCGCCCTGAGAACAAGGGGCTCAAGCGCGCATTGAGGGTAACGGGGGGGGGGAAAGGGGCTCAAGTGGCGCTGAGGGTAAGGGGGTAGGCGGGGGCGGGGGGGGGGGGGGGGGGGCAAAGGTGTGGGGCATGGGCCATTCATATGATGCAAGCCATTGGGCATGGGACGTGCGGCGCATGGCATTGGGCATGGGGTGCTTGGGGCCTGTTAGGAGTGCATGCTTCCTCTGCCCCTCTATGTGCGAAGGACACCTCTTGTGTGCCGTGCTGACTGCTGGCACACACGCACATACCATCCATGCGGAGGTGCTGCCTTTAGCTATGGGTGGTTGGCTGTGGTGACGCCGGCAGTTCTTGTTGCGACGTTGTGGGAGGCTAACGGTGAGCGTGTAACGCTCAATACATACGGCACAGACATGCTTGGTAGTAGCACACCTACAGCGAGCTTTGGCGAGTTGATGGTGGCAGGGACAGCCATCTATCCTGTGTTGTGTTCTATCCAGTCGGAGTTGCACCAGGGCTTGGCAAGTGGTGGCTCCCTCCGCTATCGCCCCATGCTCACCCTTACTTTAAGCAAGTTACCGATGTAGCATGTGGCAGATTCAAAGGCGCTGGTTGTCTCATTAATAAACGCTGAAGGCCCGAGGGGACCCCCCCCTTGAAGTGTGTCAACAGAGACAGCACGCTACCCTATGGCCATGCCTCAGATGACTCAGCACGCCGCCTCGGCATGTGCGCGCGTGCCTTGATGGTTGCGCGGCATCAGCATGTCCCCACAGCATGTGCACGGCGGTAACTCGCGATGCAAGGTGAACGCCCTGACCAATGGCTACGTGTAGTCCGCACACTGACCCATGAACTGACCTATACTGCGTGGTCACCTGCACAGCAGTAATAACAATGATAATAATGGCAACAACAAGAGCAGTAACAATCATCTGCTTAGCCGGCCACCATGCCCCCCATGCTGCCACCTCTTGGCTAACTTCGGTTGGTACTTCCCATCGCCATGCCCCCTGCTCCCCCCCCTGATGCCGCGCAGATCATCGATGCGATTCAGAAGGAGATTGAAGACTCAGGTATGCGCCCAGTTTTATATATATGCACTCAGTTTTATACCGCTTCAGAAGGAGATTGAAGACTCAGGTATGCGCCCAGTTTTATATGTATGCACTCAGTTTTATACCGCTTCAGAAGGAGATTGAAGACTCAGGTATGCGCCCAGTTTTATATGTATGCACTCAGTTTTATACCGCTTCAGAAGGAGATTGAAGACTCAGGTATGCGCCCAGTTTTATATATATGCACTCAGTTTTATACCGCTTCAGAAGGAGATTGAAGACTCAGGTATGCGCCCAGTTTTATATATATGCACTCAGTTTTATACCGATTCAGAAGGAGATTGAAGACTCAGGTATGCGCCCAGTTTTATATGTATGCACTCAGTTTTATATCGATTCAGAAGGAGATTGAAGACTCAGGTATGCGCCCAGTTTTATGTATATGCACTCAGTTTTATACCGCTTCAGAAGGAGATTGAAGACTCAGGTATGCGCCCAGTTTTATATATATGCACTCAGTTTTATACCGCTTCAGAAGGAGATTGAAGACTCAGGTATGCGCCCAGTTTTATATATATGCACTCAGTTTTATACCGATTCAGAAGGAGATTGAAGACTCAGGTATGCGCCCAGTTTTATATATATGCACTCAGTTTTATACCGCTTCAGAAGGAGATTGAAGACTCAGGTATGCGCCCAGTTTTATATATATGCACTCAGTTTTATACCGATTCAGAAGGAGATTGAAGACTCAGGTATACCCCCCCCCACGGGCAGGGTGTGTGTGCGTGGGTGCATGCGTTTCTGTGCAGGGCGGCAGGCCCACACGCGTTTAGCGTGTGTAGGTTTTGCCGGCAGGCATTCCCCGCCCCTCTCTCCTCTCTGCGGCGCATGCTTCAAAGCGGACCGCAGAGGCTGGGGGTTGTGGCTGGGAGCATTGGGTGGGGAATCATAGAGGCAGCATATGAGCGGGGAGGGAGTAGGCTCAAGAAAGTGTAGAGTGGCAACCAGCTGTGCTTGGTGGGTAGAGTAGAGTCATGGTTGCAGTGCCAGCCGCCATCCTGGCAGACGAACGGCCTTGGCCCACTCTTCCTTGGGGCATGGGATCGCTGCAGCAGCTGGGCCATGACTCACCATCGTGAGCATGGGTACCCGTTGCATTAAAACTGATGTCCCATCACCATAAAGGTGCATGCCCTATGTATCATCATAGATTCCATGCCCTATGTATCATCATAGATTCCATGCCCTATGTATCATCATAGATTCCATGCCCTATGTATCATCATAGATTCCATGCCCTAGGTATCATCATAGATTCCATGCCGTACTAATGTCCCATCACCATAAAGGTGCATGCCCTATGTATCATCATAGATTCCATGCCCTATGTATCATCATAGATTCCATGCCGTCGCCGTAGATTCCATGCCATCGCCAGAATCAGATTCCACCCGTTGGCGTACCCATGCACGCACGCAACCCCCGCGCAGTCATCACCCCCATGCCTCCCCCCCCTTGCCGCGTGGCGTGCACGCAGGCATCGTGTCAGAGGTGACCTTGTCCAAAGCGGATCTGATCGCCATCGCTGGGGCAGAGGCTGTCGCCGCCACAGGCGGTCCCGAGTTCACCGTGCCCGTGGGGCGTGTGGACGCCAGGTGGGTGCCTGCGCGCGATGTATGCACAACCGTGTGGTTTGGGACCCCGTGCACCGCCACAGCCATACGCCCGGGCTGGTTGCGCGGTGTTCTGGGCCCTGCCGTCGGCCTGATGGTGCCTCGCTACTATGGATGGAATAGGCATCCAAGCTAGCAAGCGGTGCTTTCCGTGCAAAGTTTGTTCATGCTGTTGTTTTGCGGGCATACTGGTGGTCCGTGTGGGAACAGCCGTACAGATGTAAGCCTTGATACGTCGTGGGCACGTTCTGCCTGCCTTCTTTCCTTGAAGTGCTATGCCATATTTGTTGGATGACGGCTTCCTGCTTGATTATCAGCCCTCGTCATTGAAAGGTGCTGTAATCCAGTGCTGTCAAACTCACAACCCATACTATGCTTTCATGCTGTTTGTGGGTGATGCCGCGCGGCAGTGGGCCGGATCCAGAGGGGCGCATGCCGATGGAGAACATGACGGCTGCCAGTTTAAAGGCCCGGTTCGCGTCGTCAGGTTACAGGCAAGTGTGTGCGCGTGCAGGGTGCGCGCATGCATGTGCGTGCAGACGTGCCTCCTTCTCCATCCATGCCATGCATGTGGGTGAGAGATGCCAGCATCACATGCACGTTTTGGCCGTGCTGTACTTGGAGGGAAATGTGGCTGCAGCGCGGCAGTAGTTGCGTGAATGATCTGTAATCGGTATAGTGCCTCCGTGCACTGGTTGGTTAACGGGAACATGCCTGCCCATGCACCAGCCATGTGCATAGGATGGTGTGCAAGTGGTGACGCTGGGGTGCCAGCACGCATGCACATGGAAGCATGTCGGGTCATCGCAGGGGTTTGTTCTTTCTCCTGCGTGATCTAGCTCTGGCACGCCAACAGTCCTGGCTCTGCATCCGCCTTGCCTCACTGTTGCCAGCCCATTTTTTCCGACCCCGCGATGACTCTTACCGCACGCCGTGCTGACGTCATGATGACGGTCTCATACCCGGCAACTGTGTTGTGCCTGGCCCCACCCACAACCCACAACCCACCACCCACCCACCCGCCCGCCCGCCCACCCGCCCACCCGCCCGCCCGCCCGCCCGCCCGCCCGCCCGCCCGCCCGCCCGCCCGCCCGCCCGCCCGCCCGCCCGCCCGCCGCCCGCCCGCCCGCCCGCCCGCCCGCCCGCCCGCCCGCCCGCCCGCCCGCCCGCCCGCCCGTCGCCCGCCCGCCCGCCCGCCCGCCCGCCCGCCCGCCCGCCCGCCCGCCCGCCCGCCCGCCCGCCCGCCCGCCCGCCCGCCCGCCGCCCGCCCGCCCGCCCGCCCGCCCGCCCGCCCGCCCGCCCGCCGCCCGCCCGCCCGCCCGCCCGCCCGCCCGCCGCTCCCCCCCCGCCCGCCCGCCCGCCCGCCCGCCCGCCCGCCCGCTTGCCCGCCCGCCCGCCCACCCGCGCCCGCCCACCCGCGCCCGTGCCTGCGTGCGCTCTTGCTCGCAGCGTCAAGGAGATGGTCTGCCTCAGCGGCGCACACACGCTGGGCACCAAGGGCTTTGGCAAGGCCGACGAGTTTGACAACGCCTACTTTGTGATGCTCAAGGCCAGGCCGTGGGAGAACCAAGGTGAGCGGAGGGCAGCTGGGAGGTAGTACGTACACATGCAAAAGTGTAGTGGGCCATCGGGTGGGCAAGCGCATGACGTCATACAGCGTGGTCTAATGGGCAAGCCTGCTGCCTTGCCTGTTAGGGGGCTCCGCGGTTTGCCCGCCATGCAGCGCTGTTCAGGAAATGGTGTCAGGGAGTGATCACGCTGAAGAGCTTACGTCGTAGTCTGTACGCCCCATGCAAGCAACTCCCCGCATGACCAACAGGGTCTAGTTACTCTGCCTCTGGGCTCCTTTGATATCGCCTGGTACTTGCATGCCTGCAGCACCCACTACATGGGTTAGGTAGGACTGCTTGCATTGCCCAGTCAGCTCTCGTGCAGCTGTGAGCAGAAACAATAAGCCATCGTGTGATGATAAACAGCATTATGCGGTGTAGCGTACTTGCCCACACCTTTCGTGAGTCCTGAATGACGCATAAGTTAGCCTCTGGGACAGATGCTTTGAGTTCCATTGCCATATCTCTGGCATTCGTCCCCTTGCATTAAAGTTGCACAGGGGAACGAAACAGGAGCCAAACCAGTAATGTGGTTCCTCTGCATGTCAGCCACTCCCTGCCCACTCATGTGCATGCTAACTTGGCACCACTGCACACTTTGAGAATACTAACTTGAGACCCCTGTCGTCTGGCCACCAAACCGTGCGCACCCCCACCCCTGGCCTCTGCAGATGAGAGCATGTCCCACGTGGGCATCGACACCGACCGAGCCATCGCGTACGACCCCGAGTGTCTACGGTAGGTGGATGCATCTACGGCAGATGGATGGGGCCATGGTAGGTGCATGGGGCTAGGGTGGGTGGGTGGGGTAGCTTGCATCCAAAGCAGAGCCAGGTCGAGATGAGCATGCCCTCTGAAGTCCACACATTAACAAACAGTCCGCAACCATAATGTCTTCATAATCTTCATCGCGGGCGTCATCATCTGTCAAGTACAGCAGAAGATCAAAGATGCATTTCTAATGTGCACCACTCCCTCCGCTGCTGGCCCCACCAGGCGCATCGCCGCCATCACCACCCACTGCCATTGCTTTTGTCATCATAATTGGCGTGATCATCACCATAACCACCGTCACCACCGTCATCGTGGTCGCAATCTTCAGTATCGCAATCACCATCATCATCACATGGCTATCACGATGGCACCAGCAGCAAGAATAGCCAGAAGTAGAAGTGGTGGGACATCGATTAACAGCTCATCCAGGGGACTAATTTGGTGCTCAGTTCCTATCTGTCTGCAGCATGACTGAAATGTTGAACTAATGACTTTTGTCTTTTGCGCCAGGCTGGCTCTCCGGGCTAAGAATATTGGTTGATGCATGGAAACGCTTATTTGTACTGCAATCCCCCCCCCCGCCCCAGATGGATCAACTATTACGCTGCGAGCCAAAATGACTTCTGGGCTGATTTTGCGAAAGCATATACCCGCATGGTCACCCAGGGCGCCAAGTGGATATGTGTGAATCCACCCGAGCGCTAATGACATCTGATCCAGTTTTTGAGGGGAACCTGTGCAACTACTTTTGCATAGGTGGCCTCATGGTAAGTGTAGAAGAATGTCTTCCATTTCTTTCGCTCTGGATTGTGAGCCAAGGTATACTTCTGATGCAAGAGCCACACGTACAGTTGTGCTAGCACGCAATGCTGGCCCACAGGCCAGGAGTATCTTAATTAAACGGGTATGGCTGCACCAGTTTTTACTAATACAGATAGCTCAGTCTGTAAAATCGAGTAGATTAGCCAGGGTGCCTAGAACATTTTTTACCGCGTGCTTGTCTTGCACTGTTTGTGGACAGCATGCACTTAACAGTTTACTGCAAATGGCTTCACGCACCAGGAATTTGGCTGCGGTGGATTACAACTTTGTGTACAGCAATTTTGAAACTAATACATGCAACATAATGAATCTGCAACAAGTGATTTCATTTCATCTGGCCAGCGCTGAAATTGATTGATAGCGCTGAAAATATTGATTGATAGATAAAAAACTAACAGATACAAGCACAGACTGCCAACACATACAGTTAATTCAATGCCCCCATATAGAGCTAGCTAGCTCGATCGATGCGTTTGCAAAGCGCTATAGTTAATCATGCATACATGCATTGTGTGTGTTCATTATTGTGGTCGAATACGTAATGATTCAGGCGCGCAAGCAATTTGCCCGCATCGTGGGTAGGGAACCAGGGGTGCAGGTTGCTAACCACTTCTGGCATGGCAAAGCGGAAACGGAGATTCGGCTGGCGGACATCATCTACGCAGACGACACCACCCTCTTCGAGGACACGTACTGGGCACGTGCAGACGTGGCTTGACTGCCTGGCTATCGAGGCCCGTGCAGTGGGGCTTGAGGTCAGCAAGAAGACAGAGGCTCTGGCGATTGGGCTCACCCACCCACCGCCACCCCTCCTTCTCCTTGACGGCTCTCGAGTCCTGTATCGGGACCGTGTCAAGCTGCTGGGCAGCCTGCTCCCCAGCTGCGAGGCTGATGTGGACCACCGCATCTCCCTTGCCTGGCACGCGTTACGCCATTACCGGGCCCTGGGGCGCAAGCCCCTTGGCAAGATCGAGAAACAGGACCTGTTCAAGGTCCTCGTCCTTCCTGTTCTTACGTATGGGGCCGAGACGTGGACCCTTACCGCCGACCTGGCCCGCAAGCTAGACGGCGCGGTCACCAACATGCTGCGATCCATTTTCAGAGTAGGATATGCTGCGCACGTCCGCAATGAGGACCTGTACCTTGGCATGCCATATATCACCAGCATCATTAAGCAGCGGCGCCTGCAGCTCGTAGGGCACCTAGCTCGCACCAACCAGGTAGGTCCACCTCACGTGGCCCCCCCGCGGGACTGCGACCAGCCCAGCCTGGCCGCCACCTCCTGACGTGGGCCGGGCCCCGTGATGTTAGACGCCGCAAGGCCCGCACATTCAAAGAACAGCTAGTAGAGGACATGGGGGGCCTAGGCCTCTCCGTGATTTGGAAAAAGATGATGGACAAGGCCAAGTGGGCCCAGGTCATAGATCGAGGACAACGAGCCACCCCCCGTGGGGAAGCGCCCGCGTGTGTGCACAAACCCGCGGGAGGCACGCCAGGCAGCTCCCCTAGGGTAGAGTAGATGTTGATAGCTTTAGATAGATGTTGTAGGTAGCTGTTGTAGATAGATTAGACCGGTAGGACTGTTTGCACCCATCCATCCATCCCTCAGGGTTAATTAATGCTCCGTGACTCCCCAACGGGAGCACGAGTCTTAATTAATTAATTGTGTGTGTGCATGCATGGAATATAAATAAATGTGATAATTTGATTGGTATCACAATTAAATTAAATTAAATTAAATTATATCATGCAAGGGAGATCATGTAGCACATATTCCTTGCTGGATGGATGGAGGTGGGCGAAGCCGCGTTAATCGAACGAACCTAACTCTAAGAGCTTAGAGTTAGCTCTATTTAGTCCAGAAAAATCCTAACTACGCTATTCAGCAAAACGCCCTTTCCGCTTGGGGGGAGGGGGCTTGCCCACAGGGGCTGGCGTGTGAGCCTGGACAATCTTATGCCACCGCTTCTTGTTCTGCATGGCAGTCCAAAGAAGAGAGAGGGAGTGAGTGCGGTGTTCAAACTGAGCTGGGACCACTAGGTCGGCCAGCAACATCTGGATGTAGTTCATGGCAGGCTTACCTAGCTTTCTAGCTAGGAATGTCCTTGTGGCCAGGCCAGGTCGGCAGGATGTGCCGCCCTGGTTGGCCAAGCCACTGGGGGCGGGCCAGACCAAGGGCGGTGTCGACCTGACTGGTGCGAGTGAAGATGTCCTACAAATGCTATCCTACGCTGCCTAACTCCTTGTCCGAAATGCGAGGCATACCCTGATACAAAGACTCTAATGACCTATGCTTGGAAAACCCTACATTCAGGACCTGTCGGAGCATCCTGTAAACCGTGCCGTCTAGCTAAGCCGCCAGTGTTTCCGTGAGTGTCCATGCCTCGGCGCCATACGTAAGCACCGTGAGAACGAGGACCTTGAAGATCATGCGCTTACGGTGCTCGCCCAGGCCCTTCGAGCGCCAGTAGGTGTTGAGCGAACGGAGCCGGGCCCAGGCCAGGCCGATGCGGATCGATGTCCACATCGTCGGCGGTGTCGGGGAGCATGCTCCCCAACAGTTTGAAGCGATCACGAAACGGGAGCTCCGCCCCGTCGAGCAGGCGCGGCAGCGGCGTGCGACTGGAGGCCCCAATCACCATCGCCTCAGTTTTGACAGTTTTGACACTAATTTCTCCAACCCCACCGCCCTCGCCTCCAATTAATTAATTAATTTAAACTCGTGATCCCGTTGGGGAGTCACGGAGCACCGAAGTGCTTTTAATCCCGGCATGTTCACAACAGGAAGAAAGGGCGCAGAGACCCCCTTTCTCCTTCATGCATGCCAGAGGCATGCCACAGCGGCAATCGGACACGTCATAGACGATCCGGCAAGTGCTGTGGGTGCAATAAGACCCATGTGAGCATATCTTCAGTAACAAGTAGCGTGGGCAAGTAATCTGATCATAGCCAGGACGTAGCATTAATTAAGTAATTAGACTCGTGCTCCCGTTGGGGAGTCACGGAGCATTAACCCCGATGGATGGATGAATGGGTGCAAACAGTCCTACCGTAGCATGGCTCTAGGGCTAAGCTGGCTCTAGGGCTCTAGGGCTATGGCTGGTTGTGCATGTACCGTGTGTTAGCGGTGCACGTGACTAGGTATCAAGGAGACAACCAGGTATGGTGGCACAGCTAGGCAAACATTCTAGGCATGGCTGCCAGGGCGGCAGTGACTACCAATGGATACACGCTAGGCCGGGCTGTTATACAAGCTATTCTAGCCCGCAGGGGGCGTCCACATCTTGTGGTTAACCCATAGTCCGTAAATGTTATGTTATAACATAACATTTGACTCCCCGCCAAAAACGGCGCCGCGCCAGTGGCGCCGCGCCACTTCTGGCGGATGCCACGTGTCCGGTGGGTCCGGGGACACTTAGGGACGAAGGTGATGCATAGGTTTGGGTGTTATATTCGCCATTATAGCCTGGTAATTACAACGTGTATTGAGAAAGTATCACGTGACTTTGGCGGGAAATTTTCACTCGCGCGCGCGCGCAACTAGATATGGCTGCTAGCGTGCCGTTATCAAGGAAATTTTTGCGTCTCGCGGCCTGAGACGGTTCAGAATGTCGCTCAGAATGACGGTGCGTGTTTTTCGTAGGTCAGGCATGGCCAGATTGGTAGGACTGGGAAAATACAGGTAGGAAAATACTGCCTTCTTGGTCGTCAGTGCCATATGAGTTATAGCTTACCATATTTCGATTTTCTCTGTATGGCCGAGCAGTCTGCGCCAGCCCGAGCATCCAGGTTTGGTACGGGACATCTGCTGCAAGGTTTGCTGGGATTGCGGACGCGTTTGTAGGTCATCTTTGCACGGAATATCAACGTAGTAACCATAGCGGATGCATGCATGATGCGGCTATGGCGGCCTATGCCTGTAGCGCACTAGTATGTGTGAGATATGAGGGTCCCGGCCAGCAGAATCCGGGCGGGACGTGAATGAGCCAGGTACGGCAACGTGTTTGCATGTTGTTTGCCGCGGAATACGCCTGCCATGCATTATAGTTGACGAGTTTATTGGTGCAGCATTTAGCAAGCTTCCATGCCTGCTGTAAAGAGTGGTATCAGCCCTGTGAGTGCTCAGTTTATGGCATTTCCTTAGAGTATACCACCCCGTTAGTTCAGGTAGGCAACCCGTTTGCATTCAAGCACTTTTGCCAGTCTTTTGTAGCTTGTTATAATGCATGGCTGTGTTGCATGTCATAGATGGCTGTCTACGCGCGCGTAACCCACACACGTATATGAGCGTGGTGCCATGTGCAAAACTCAATTCTGAGTGGCCCCCCCTGGTATGGGGATGCCTGAACTACCTAATAAAATTATCCAACCTTGACATTGGTGTTTACAACCCTCCCCTGAAAAAAAGGGGGGGGTTCCATGGTGTGATGCATGAAAATGTTCGTCTTTTGTCCAACTTTGACTGAGAATATCATGCAACCCACTTACGGGACTCAAGATATTATTGCATATTCTGAAAGCCCTTGAAGTGTAGATATTCCTGGCATCTTGGTTGAGGGTATTTGGAGTAGCGGTCTGGGAGTTATGATTTTTTTCATTTTAGGGGGTATTTGTTTGCAAAAAATGGCAATACGGACTATGGGTTAATCATCAGCCGTCCCTCCAGTACACCTTGGGCTTCTGGGGGTCCTGCTTGTGGCGGAGGTATTCCGCCTCTTGGAAGCCCAGACAGTCCAGCCAGGTCTGAATGTGCTCGGGGCGCGCGATGAGGGTGGTATCATCCGCATAAATCAGGTTGGCCAGGCGGTAGCCAGTGCCACCCCCGCCGTGCTCGCGCTCGTTAAGAATGTCCAAGCTAGCCAGGCTCGAACCCCTTTAAGAGCAGTAAAGCGCGCACGTGCCTGGCGCATGACGTGATCCAAAAGCACTTCGGTGCTCCGTGACTCCCCAACGGGAGCACGTGTTTAATTAATTAAGGGGACGGTCCCGGCGCGAATATTTTGGCGCCGAAAAATTCGCGGTACCCGTCCGTACCGTGAAAAAGTGGTGCACGGGGCGCGCACCCCTACCGGAGCTGGCCATGGCGACGTGCTTTCAGGCAGAGTAGAAAAAGATAGCTCGCGGAATGCAGAGAAACTGAGCGAATCTTAAAGACGATGAGTAAATGATACTACTTCGTAGCGGAGTTCGCGTTTTTTGCAGTGTCGATGATTTTATTGATGACCACGCCACCGGGGTCCAATCTGATGTTTTCGTCGAGAGGAATAAATTAGAATGCACGCTGGCGGCGGTGATTGTCAGGTTTTATGGGCTTTACCTAGCGTCAATTAAGGATGCGTATAAATCGTTATTGGTAAAGCTTTAAAAAAATTGCTGGGTTTCGGCAAGATTTCCGTCATGATCGGTAAGACACTCTCCAGGCTCGCGGGATGCGCGTCTTATTATTCCATGGAAGGTTGTTCTTTCTTGCGCCGCTGGGCGAAGGACAATTCCGGTAATGGTACGATCGTGTGATCAACGTGACCCTATGAATGTTTCGCTTCCTTTATGGGTTATCAACGCAAGTTTTCGGCTTCTTTCCGTGCAGTTAGCGCCAGGTATAATGCCATTCCGTGCTGCGCATCGCCAGATTCCTGGCACCTTTCAGTGGTTTTTATGTACGTTGCATGGCTGGGATGTGTCAAAGCGTGACCGTGGCATATCGTCAAGTTGTCAGGGATTTGCTGAGTGGTTTCTTGGAAGGAGATTGCTAACAGCACTCAGTTTTGTGTGAATATTGACGCGGCCTTTCTTAGCAGAGGCTTCATTGTGGTTAGAGGCTCACAAGCTTGAGTTTGTTTCTTGGCAAACAATTGCGCTGGAAAGAAAGGTGGCAGTGGTTTTTCTGAGGGGCATACTGCATGGGTGGAACTGCACGTAGGTAGGGGTTATCGTTGTCTTGTTGGCCTTTCTCCCACTAAAATGGGAGAGCCCTAATTCATATGCTAGCAAGGCAAGGTAACCATGGTAAGAAGCCTTGGCAAGCAGCATGTATGATAATTCTGCTTTCTCTGTGGACTGTCTGTTGTTACCCTTGTTGGGCAATTAGTGGATATGGCTTTCTAGGGTGTGTTTGAGCTTGGTTTTGGGATGATGCCCACACCATAAACCTGGAATATGCTTTAGAAGTGTTGGCTAGGCATGTAGAGCTACCTGCCTCATTGTTGTGCACACACGCAACAGGTTGCCCGTGTCGAGGTAAGGCAAGGGCACATGACGTGCCCAGCCACCTCCTTGTACATTGTGGTCGAATTGGGCATGGTCAGGAGCCTTTTGGATGGCATAGGAAGTGTTAGTGTGCCTTAATACTCACTAATGCCTTCCTTAGCGTCTGCACAGGTGGCCAACTGCCAAAATTAATAACTGCTACAGCTGAGCTCAGAATGCCACCAAACTTTGACAGTGCCTTCTATGGTCATGACAGAATTTGACTTGTGCTTTTCAGGCCTAATTGATGTGTTATGAGTGTGTATGGGGACGCCCCGCCTAAAAAAGCGTATTTTTGGCCCAAAAATTAATAACTCAAAGGGATGTGCTGATTTTGTTGATCCAATTAGGTAGAAAATGTCCCATGACATTTTTATATGGGTTGTGCTTTTTTCATGCAACTGGTTCTCCCACTGTTCTGGGCAAGATGTGCCCCGGACAGCGTTTTTTTCTATTTTTAGCTCATAGCCGGTGTATGGCTGGGGGTAGTACCCCCAACAAGTGGTGGTATGCATGCCCAAACATCATGTTTATGGTCCCCAAACATCATTCAGTGGTTGTCAGTTGCATTTCTGTAGTTATTAGGGGGGGTAAGTTTTGATATATTTCTATGGGACCCTCCCCTTAATTAATTAATGACGTCGACGTGATCCACGACAATAATGAACAGATATGGGGACAGGACACAACCTTGCCACACCCCGTGGTGAAGGGGAATGGTGGGGTGGTGCCTTCCGCAGTCCGCACTACTGCCTATGAGCCCTCATACAGTCGACGAATGGCAGAAATAAACGCTGGTGGTACCCGATCCAGAGCTAGGATGGCCCAAAGAGCCTCCCAGAGGACCGTGTTAATTGGTATGGGACGAAGAATATTATGTAGAATTAGGAAAAATACTACGTAAGAAGTGTACCAGTTGCTTGCAGAAGTGTACTTGAATATAATTGTTCAGTACCAACCGTTAGAAACCTATTGCTGGCTGCGATGCAAGCTATTGGGTGGCATGCTCACTTGCCACACACAAGAGGATCTGTACCACCACCGCCACTGCTCGGACGGTCAGCAGCTACGCAAAGCAAGGCCTTCTGCAGTGTGGGTCTGGAGGCATCTGCTGCCTGGGTCCCCGGGCGTAGCAAGCGGTGCGCATCTGGGGCTGCAGAATGCCCGTACCATCACCACTGCCGCCCGTTGCTGCCTGCACCTTGGCGGCCAGCACCATCATCAGCGTGGCGAATGCATCCTCTTCACCATCCTCCCCTGCGGCATCCCCCACCACGCTGCTCCAGACGAAGTGCGGCCATACACACGACAGCTCCGCCTGCATGGCCTCCACAGTGGCCTGCGAGATGCTCTTGAGGAGGAGAGGCAGCTGCGCCACCTGCGACACGTGCAGCCGCAGGGAGAAGCGCTCGTACGGCAGCAGCGACTCAAACGGCTGCACCGTGGGTTGCGCCTGGCATGGGGGACAGGCACATGCATGGGGGGTCATGGCAGGCGCGACGCAGTATGCCTGGTCAGCGAGGAGCCGGGGGGTCATCATGTCTCACAGTAAACTTTTCAACGGGAACCAAGGCTGGCATTACACAGACATTCTCCGCAACCAAGTGTCGAACAGTACACGAAGGGTGTGGCGAATATCGCATCAGCTTGTGCCACACCACCCAAAAACTGCCATAGAGGCTGATCAACCCTGCCAGTTGGGCGAAATGTAAAACCGCCATCACCCAAGGAGCAGACCAGTTTCCACATGCCACAGGTGAAGCATGCCTGGTAGAATACAGAGGCGGTGACTCGCTACACGGTCACTCATGGTGGGTGATGCTGGATGCCTGTGCTGACTTATACCGTGGGCTGCAGTGCAACTATATCACACACTGCTATATGTAACCTGCTATATGCAACCTGCTACGTGCAACCTGCTATATGCAACCTGCTATATTCAACCTGCTATATTCGCAGCACTGCTATATGCAACCTGCTATATGCAACCTGCTATATGCAACCTGCTACATGCAACCTGCTATATTCAACCTGCTATATTCGCAACACATGTAGCATGACGATGTGCAGGTGACCAAGCTTCCTTTCGTCTTCCGCCGGCATTTACTAAAAAGTCACCAATGCCGACTCCCTGCTTGTGTACGGCAGAACATCTGTCAGGCAGAACATGCACAGCGACCCACCTCAACAATAACCGGAACTGATCACCGAGTGTGGAGCCGTAGCAGTTGCCGCCCAGTGCAATTGCAGGATGCACAAATCACCGATGCAGCAGGGCAGGGTGGGTGGGTAGTGGCGCATTCCATGCAGGCAAGCATGGGAAGCAAGCAAACATTTGCCATAGTTCTATTCAATCCATTGCACCTGGACGCACACATGCTCCATCTGACTCAACAGGGAACACCAGCGACCATTAGAAATAAACGTGCCATCTACTGGCATGAGCGTGAAACATACATTTTTCCCGGAATGCGATAGAACAAATGCATGCAGCTAGCGTGAACCCGCAACCACGAAAGGACCACCTGACATGATCACCCTACCACCGCCAAGTATGACAGATACTAACCCACAAACCCAATGGGGCGCGCTGGGGTATCTGTTAGGGAGGCTATCCCAGCAGAAAGCCAGCACGTTCCTGCGCACAAGGGGCACGGTAACTTGGGCACGTGGAACAGGGACCAGGGGCACACGGGGGTGCAACAGTGACGATGGGGCCACAGGGCTTTCAATGGTGGATGTTGTGTCTGCCATGCTGAGCCCAAGCCCAAGTGCCCCAACTCGTTCTCCCATGGAACAGCTGCGCCGCCATTGTCACGATCCGCAAAAGGATATGCCATGCATTAACAGGCTGGTCACCATAGGAGTACTCCCCCAGCCAACCCCAGCCCTCACCCCCACCCCACCACCCGAAGCTGTGGCAGGGCTAGGGAAAACCAAGCCATCAGACTTACGCATGTAAGCAACCGTGAGGACCTGCCAGCCCACACACAATGGCCAAGGGACATCACAAAAATAAGGAGAGGAGAGCATGGGAGAGAGGACAAAACCTGGCACCAGGGCTCCATCCTAAACCAAACTGTCCTAGAGAGGCCCCCATGCTCCGCAGTTGCAAATAACGGTTGACCACAACCCCTGCACAGACAAGAGGGCGTTGTGGGTGACGTACTGCAGCCGTAGAGGATCGAGAGTGTTAGCAGCCAGTCCCACGCGCGCCCCTGCGGCACCACGCAGAACACCGACGACGCCATTATGCGTGCCAGCTCGCCCTCAGGGACCCAGGCGGGCAGCACGCGGAACCCTGGCTCTGGCTCCATCACTGACAGCAGGCGGCGGCCCACTGTGGGTGCATGCTTGGCCTCCTCCGCCTTCTTCTTGTCCTCCTCCTCCTGCGCGCGCTGCCACTCGCGCGCATACCTCTCCGCACCATCCTCCTTCTCTTCCCCATCCCAGCTGCTGCTGCTGCTGCTGCTGCTGCTGCCATCATCTGAGGAATCACGGCCATCATCCGAGAAACTGCTTTCGCTGCTGCTGGCATCTGCCACGTCCGCCCCCTGGCCACTAGCACCTGTTGATGCCACACCTTGCTCCATCGCCTGCAAGCGGCGGCGCCACCCTTCCTCCGATGACGACGCACTTGCAGACGAGCCGTCATCAGCATAATCCTTCCCATCCACGCTGTCGCTGCTGTCCCCTGGGCCCCCCTCTTCACTCATTGAAGCAGCTGCACTCCCTTTCACGTCCTCCTCGCTGTCGCTATCCAGATCGCCACTCTCTGAAACCGCTGCCGCGTAACCCATTCCCTTGTCCTCCCGAAGGTTGCCATATGGCAGCAGTGCGAACACCTCCCGCGGCCACTGGCCTGCGCCGCTGACGCGGGCGCCCTGTGAAGAGGCCTCCCAGAATGGGGAGGGGGATTCTCGCAACAACGCCCGCGGCAGCAAGGGGGGGACCACAATGTCTTGATACGGAGCGAAACAGCTGCTGCCAGATGGCGCCTCCTCGCCATCACTGCTGCCATCCTGTCCCTGGCCTTCCCCCTCTCCCCTGCTATCCGACCAGGTCTCGGTGGCCGCTGATCTACTAGTCCGGTCGCCAGCCTGCCTCTTGCCAGTCTTTGTAAGAGGCAGGTCCTCACTGGTCAACCCCACGTCCCCAAACAAAGTGACGAATGTAGCAGCACCAATCACGTCCTCAAGGTAGGCCGCGGACGGCAGCTGACGTGCCACCTGGGCCAACGGGGGAGGGGGCGCCTCCCCTTCCATGCCGGCTGCCAGCGCGCTCCAGTACTTGGCACCGCGGGGGCGTGCGGACCCCAACGCGCCACCCTTCCCCCCCCCAAAATCCCCACCCATCTCTCCCTCCTTTGCCCGGGTAGCTGCGGTTGCGGCCCACTCCGCCTCCTCCACTGCTGCCACATCACCCGCAAATCCCTCGCAGCGGCCATAGTCGCCTGCGCTCACAAACACGTGGTCTGCGCCGTTGTTGCGGTCCCACATGGCTGGCCAGGTGGCACGCAGGTAGTCGACCGCGGCCGCGGCGTACTCTTGCATGGGCACGCGCCGCGCGCTGGGCCAGAGGGGCACCACGAAGAGGTCCGCTTCTTCTGGCACCGTCACACGGTGGTGGCTGCTAAGCAAGCGCGCGTGCAGTGCTAGCTCCAGCGCCGAGTGGCCCTGCGTCAGCCCCCCCTCTGCCCCCGTGGCCCACATGTCCAGGTGTCGCAGGGCCGCTGTGTTGAACAGCGGCGGCAGGTCATAGATGTACAGTGTGGGGCGCAGCCGCTGCAGCCGCGGCAGGCCATACGTGGTGCGGGGGGACCACAGATCTGACGACGTCCACCGCCGCAGGTGCCACCCATCCTTGGTGTACGAGAGCGAGCAGTCGGCGCCAAAGTATCCCGCGTTGCAGTGACAAAAGCCGTTGCGGCACCTGCAGGGCGCGGGCATGTAGGCGAGCAGGGCACGAGGCACATCTAGTGTCGCTGCTTCAGGCGAGAGGATGGGGATGCGCTTCGAGGCAGATGGCGAGCTGTACATACAGAGTCTGCGCTAAGGGTTGTAGCATGTGTGGTGAAGGCTGCCATAAGCATCAATCTATCTATCTAGCCTTGTACTTCTTGCCAGCATCCTATAAGCAGGCGTGGACCCACGAGGTATTAAAAGCAGCCCGCATTTTCGCCATCAACGGTTTGGAACTAGACGACCCAGCCTCCCCCCAACTCGGCCGATTGCTTGCGAAACAAGTTTAGGGAAACGTCACGCTCCGTCCCGCTGCCCACACGCATGCCGGTGCCGCGGACCTCCCCCTCTGCTTGCTGCCACCCACCTCCCCCGCTGGTTGCTGCCACCCACCTCCCCCGCTGCTTGCTGCCACCCACCTGCCCCGCTGCTTGCTGCCACCCACCTCCCCCGCTGCTTGCTGCCACCCACCTGCCCCGCTGCTTGCTGCCACCCACCTGCCCCGCTGCTTGCTGCCACCCACCTCCCCCGCTGCTTGCTGCCACCCACCTCCCCCGCTGGTTGCTGCCACCCACCTCCCCCGCTGGTTGCTGCCACCCACCTGCCCGCTGCTTGCTGCCACCCACCTCCCCCGCTGCTTGCTGCCACCCACCTCCCCCGCTGCTTGCTGCCACCCACCTGCCCCGCTGCTTGCTGCCACCCACCTCCCCCGCTGGTTGCTGCCACCCAACTCCCCCGCTGCTTGCTGCCACCCACCTGCCCCGCTGCTTGCTGCCACCCACCTCCCCCGCTGCTTGCTGCCACCCACCTCCCCCGCTGCTTGCTGCCACCCACCTCCCCCGCTGGTTGCTGCCACCCACCTCCCCCGCTGCTTGCTGCCACCCACCTTCCCCGCTGGTTGCACGCATTGAGGCACCACTCGGCCGGCTCCTCGCGCGTCCTCTCACAGGCCTCCCCCACAAAGGGGGGAAAGCAGCGGCACGTGCCGCTGGCCGCGCTGCAGTAACCGCGGTCGCTGCACCGGCCGGGGCACCGTTGCGGCGGTAAGAACCAGCGCTCGCGCGGCGCTACCGCGTCCATCCCGTGTGTCTCCCACTTCTGCAGCTGCTCCAGCTTCTTCCAATAGCCGCTGGCACCCGCACCATCCGGCCCGGCCTGCGCGGCCCGTGCCTGCAGGGGAGCCAGAGGGTCCACTGTTGGGGCATGGTATGCCACCTTGGACTTGGCTGTAGGGGAGAACGGAGCCATGCCCCACCCCGCCTCCATCGCCGCCACCATCGTGTTGGCCACCTCCAGCGCTGGGTCGCTGGGCGGGGTGTCCCCGTGGGCGGCGTCCAGGGGCGGTGCGAGGCAGAAGGCCGGGGGCGGCACAAACACGCCCGCGCATTGCTGTGCGCACTCGCAGGTAAGGGGCACATCGGCCGCGCAGGGGGCCTGGGGCAGGGGGTGCTGCACGAAGTGGGGGCAGGAAGGGAAGGTGGCGACGATGAGGCAAGGCATGGTGGTGGCCAGGGAATGGGTGATACGTGGGGCACGGGTAGGAGAAAAAGCGCAGCTGATGGTCAGCATGATCGGCACCCCCGCTTCTTGTCTACACATCCAGCCATGGCATTCTCTGCTTGTTGCTATCCATACAGGTGTCCATGGCCGCCAGCATAAAGAAACCAACAGTGGTGTTGCTGCCAACACCATCGCCGCCTCCTCCTGGTACGTCCCTGCCCAGAGCTGGGATATGCCTTGTCCCAGCTAGGGTTCATGGCTTGGGGATACTGGTACCCTGCTCCCTCCCCCTTCCGACTAGCCAGCCTTCCACTGATGTGCATCAAGGTCAAACAGTGCAGCCATGGCCACCACGTCATCGCAGCACCCAAGCATTTAAGAAAACAAGAAACAGAAGCCCTTGTATGAATGCACCCGATGCTGTTCATCCTGACCACACGCCACCAACACCTGCCGGCGCGCACATGTGTGCGCATAGAGTGCGCATACGCACCCACATGCACCTACAACCACCCACATAGCCATGGACACATACACACTGTTACAACAACTACACACTAAATTCTACGTACATTGTCCGTGCCGGGCTGCCTCCTGCCGTGCACCACGTGTGACATCAGCCCATGTGGCCCATGCCCTTGGCTGACATCATCACTGTGCGCACCCAAGCCGTGCCATGCACTGGTGACAAACAGGCGACACGCCGCCATGCTGAGGTGCTGGCATTCAAGACCGGACCGCTCGCTTGGGCAGTCGCAGCGACCCAGCAGCTCGTTGCAGCTGCCGTGGGTGGAGCAGCCCGGCGCGCACGACTGGCGCACGGGCACCTGCCAGGCATCCCTGCTGGTGCTGGCAGCATCAACCACGGCGCCTTCCCTCGCATCCTTGTGGGTGTGCCAGGGGGACCACTTGGCCTTGTGCGTGGGGCCACCCTCCATGCCCTCCCACCGCTGGTACCGGTCCCTGCCTTTGGCGTGAGGAGCCGCCTCACTCCTTTTGCTACTACCTTGGGTGGCCGCCTGCCCCTGGGGACTACCACCGGGCGCTGCCCCCCGCGCGTGCTTCCCCAGGATCTTGCTCAGCTGACCCTCTCGCAGCGGGTGGTCCACTCGGCCCAGCTTGGCCCACGGCTGGTGCTTGGGCACAAGCGACGACGACCCCTGCCAGCTCAGCGCGTCCGGCAGCGCCGCACCCGTACCCACGTGGGATGCCCGATCCCCCGTTGCATGTGAGCTGTGCAGCCGGCGACGGGACGTGGGCGCCGGTCCCACCCCGCCGCTCCTGAGGCCCATCCAACCTGACAAGAACCAGGGTGTTGGCAGGTGGCTGCTATCCTCATTACCGACAGCTGCTAGTCGCCTCCTCTGCTGCCGTCGTATTCGCCGCCGCCGCCATGATTGGCCATCACTGCCCACCCTGTCCGCGCCATACTCTGCACCCGAGGTGTACCCTGCCATGCTGCCGTCATCAGCCCTGTTGCCCTCGCCGCCGCCGCCCCCCCCCCGGATGCCCCCGCATCATCACCACCGGATGCAGATGACGGGCTGTGTGCAGCATGCTGTGGTGCATGGCCACATGGCCCCCCGGCTTGTTGACCACCGAGGAGACCGCGGCCTCTAGGCTAGAGTGGGCACGTTGCCGTCTGCCAGCAGAAGAGTGGTGGCCCCCTTGCTCGTGCGCCAGCAGTTTCTGGACATTCCTCATGTCCTCTTCCGCGCGTCGACGCAGCGCACTCACGCTGCTCTTGTCTTCATTCCCTTGCACGCCCACCCCACGCGCGCTACCAACGCCACCCAAAGCGGAGGGCCCTACCGGGTCTACCGCCGGCAATTGCCCCCCCACTGCCACCATGTCGCCTTCTTTCTTCTGCTGCTTGCCTTTGCCCCTCGGTCGCAAAAAGGCATCGCTGACTGCTCCCAGGTCCTGAGGCACGCCCCCTGCCAGCTGTCCGGCCCCCTCATTACCCATCGACGCGCCACCTCGTCCTCCCCGGCGTCCGACCCCCGCCATCGCGGCTGCCAGTACATCGTCCACGCCGTCATCCACCCAAGGCATGCTGGTGCCGCCGCCTGCAGTGCCGCCGCCCTGGGAGGCAGGGGAACTACCACCCTGCGTCCCTGGTGGCTTGCCCTCGGGCAACAAGCGCGCGACGGCCTCGCGGAACCCCCCGATGCTTCTGTCTCCCGCCACCGCCCAGGGGGGGGCACCCACTCGCCGGCGCTCACTGTTGTTGGGCCGTTCCAGCCCGCCCCCGCCCCAGTCACGCGCGGCATGTCGCGGGTCCAACGAGTGGGGGTCCTCGCTGCCCCTCGGCACAAACCCGCTGATGTCATCGCCGCGACTCCCCGCGCCTGGCTGGCCCGACACAAACGCGGCTGCAGGGCAGCACTGGTGGCCGTGGTCATGGGGCAGGTGCATGTCCTCCTTGCGAGGAGCGGCATATGCAGGGGTCCCGACCCCACCCCCCTCTGCTGCAGCCACCCATGACAACAGGCGTGTCCCTGCGCCCACAAACACGGGGTAGGTCACACGAACGCTCCAAGCGGGGTCATCCGCGCCGGTATCAGGCAGCGTGCCCACGGTGCCCCCCCTTGGTCCGCCGGCGTACGTCCACCGAACCAGCTGGAACTGTTCCAAGGGGAAGGGTGGGTCCGCTGATGCGTCGTGCGGCGTGAACAACTCGTCAGCGGCGGTGCCGCCTTGCTCTTGCTCCTGCGTGGGTGTCCAACCGGTGCCGCCCTGTTGACCACGACCATCATCTTGTGCATGGCCATCCCCCGCACCCCATTGGTTCCCCACCGAGGAAGATGCGCGTGCGCTGTCCACGTCATCCGCACCATCTTGCCTCCCATCGCTGGACGCCACCTGGCCACCATACCTTTCGCCAGGACCAGTGCTTGTGCTCGTCGCCCCACCACGCAACGCGTCCCCACCGTTGCCTGCCCCCCCTGCATCCCCGTATCTTCTGTCACCTGCAACGCCCCCCCCGTGCCCCCCACCCCTGATCCCTTGGTCAAAGCTCTCGCGCAAGCTGGCCGCCCCACCCTCCTCTCGAGCCTCTTCCCCCTCGTCCTCCTGCTGACCCACGTCCCCGTGCCGGCCCTGCCTGGGTACCTGCGTGAAGGGGTCTGCCCAGCTGGCACCCGCATCCTCCCCCTCCCCCACTCCCCCCCCTGTAGAACCCGCCTCAATGATGGGGTTGCCCACGGCCCCAGAACCCGGATTACCCACCACGGTGGCCCGCTCCAGCCGACTGGATGTGGAACTGCTGCTGCCCGCACGGCTGCCACCGGCTGTCGGGAGGGACCCTGCCGCGTCGTGTATATGTGGGGCGCCCTCGTCCGCACCGCTTCTGCTGGCTCCCCCCCCACCGTCGGTGTTTATGCCAGCACGCCCCCTGCCCCGAATCACCTGCCCCAATGTCTCCTCTGACTCGCCGCCGTCATCCTCACGGCCATCCCCACCCGCACCTGCGGGGTCACTGTAGCCACCATCCCCAGAGGCCACGTGGTGCCCCGCCTGCGGCCGCACCGTGAATGGGTCGGCCCACGTGACGGCGTCGGCACCAGGGTCTTCTGGCTCCAGGCGCACCTTCCAGAAACGAAGCGAGGACGCGGGGGGGGACGAAGCGGGCGGGGAAATACCGGCACTGCCAGGGGGGGGGGTCGCCCTGCTGGTTGCTACCCCCGTCCCCACCCGCGTGACCATGCCCATGTCACCAGGGCTGGCACCGGAACCTGTGGGTGGGCGGACATCACGGGGGGGCACGCTGCGTGGGGTGCCATCATTGGACAGGGTTGTCAGTGCCGGGCGCTGGTACCCAACACTGGTAGCTGCTGGATCCAATGGGCTGGAGGCAGCGGTGCTGGCAGACAGTGACACGCCAGCGCCTGGCAGCGCGGTCGCTGACCGTGGTTGTGGGGGGGAGGTGTCTCTAAACCGTGCATACCGCGAGGTGGCCATTGTCGTTGCCATCGTTGTGGCCGTGCCTCCTCCCGGTAGCCACGATGCTCCACTCCCCACCAAACCGCCTGGTTGCTGCCTGTTCGCACCGACCGTGGGAATGGGGATCGTTGCTGGCCGGATGGGGGATGTAGCCTCTGGCCCTCGCCCCAGGGACGTGGGACGCGGAGGCTTCCAGCGCTGCCCAGGGCGCCCCTGGCTACCTGCTGGCCGCGCCACGGAGACGGCAGCGGGGGTACCGTATGCAGCATCCATGTCCTCAGACGCCAGGCCGTGCTCGTCATCGCTACTGCTGCCATCTGGCACTGCCCACGCGATGGAGGAGTCCTCCAATGCTTGCTCGCCCAGATCATGCGCTGGCAGGCCGGATGAATGTGCCTGGCCGTCGGCGTCTTCAGCAAGCCCAGCATAAACGTCATGTCCACCATCGTCACGCCCGTACGTGGAAAGCCTCTGCGCTGGACTGACGTCCGTGGATGTCAGTTTCACGGGGAGTGTCCTCGTCTTGAAGTGAAGAATGGAAGACCCCATCCAGAAGCCGATGCACGTCATGACGAGGATGGCGAGCACGCGGATGCGACTGACCCGCACACCTCGGCTGGGAGCCTTGTTGTGGTGCGCTGACGACTCTGGGTGAGCGACAAGGCGCTGTTGCTCTTGTGGTGGGGGAGGGCGCGGCGGCTCGGCACTCCTTTGCGGACGTGGCGTCGCCCATATGTTCTTGCGCCAATTCATTCCGCAGCATCTGAAATGCTTCCACGGAAGTTATGCAACCTTATTCCCCCCTCAATCTCACTTTGCATCCTGTCTGCATTCTATATAATCGATAATTCCTGTTTACTCATGGTAGGATCATTGGGGGTACCCATACCATGAACTGCTTCAGGACAAAGCCGCTCAATTGACAGCAATGCCAGCTTAGGCAACAAACATGCACGGTGATTGGCTTCGATAATCGCGCTGCAACGACCATCCCACCCAACCCTGAGCAGCGGGGTCTCGCCCAAGGATACGCACGCGCTCTCTCGCTTCGCAAAACAACCGGGGAAGGTGGCTGATATTTACGACAAAAAAATGAATGGCATCTTCCCGACCATTAAGCAACAGCAAGCGGCCATAGCTGCGTGATTCTTCTTGGCCGTTCCTGAAGGTGCCATCTGGCAGCGTTGCAACGCGACGAGTACTCTAATCGTACGGTAATACGGCTATTGACGTACGGATATCGTACAACATATTAGTGCTAATAGTGCTCCGCCCGTCCAGGTATTTTGCTGACGCTGATGCTATCAACTCCGTCACATGCTACGGAGTACGATTTGTGCTCCACGATGCCACGAAAGCCAGCAGGCAAAATCACAGTAAACTATAAAGTGACAGCGACAAAACATTACAGAACCTGTTCCTGCGCATGATTACGCACGATTACCGTAGTCCCGGAAGCTATGGAGTAGTCCAGGCAGTGCATTTGAGATAGCTGCTTTTTCCCGTTTATCGCGTGCAGGGGATGCCTTTCATGGTCAATTGAGTAGTTGGCAAAAATGGGCATGGACTAATTACGGGGTAGTCAGTGCATTGCGTTTGTAGACTACTTTGTACACCCCGGTTAAATTGCAGCGATGCGTCTTTCGATGGCAATCTCTTGGCCCGCATTTTGGCTAGGGCTTTCCGCCTTCCTGGTAAGACACTTCAGCAGCGGAGAACATGATATTTTTGAAATAAACAAGTTCAGCCGTTTAGATGTGTGTCCAAAGTGTCTTGGGCTAGGTGGCGTTTCGTTTGGTAAAGAATGGACTGCTCAACGGCACTGCCAGTTAGCGTTGGCCTCCTCTACTTGGTATGGGGTCTCTTAGCCATCCCTAGGTGCTTTGAATCGCAAGGGCTGTCTGCTTATTGCTTTGCCACGCTTCTGCTGTTTCGGGCCGGCTCTGGCTAACGGGCGAAATTCGGCGCAGTTGGTCGCGCTGGCGGACAACAAACCCGACCTGGATAAGCTCAAAGCGGAGAGATTAAAAAAGGTTGGGTCCGTCCGGACCATGCTGCCATCATTTTTCGACCTGGGCGAGAATCCGCTGTTGTGGGAGAATGACATTCTCTCTCGAGGTACGGCGACCCTTGTGGTCTGGACTGCGTCCCGTCCTCGTGCGGGCCATCGCTGTTCTGTGTAGGGTTTATCGACATGTCGTACCCTTCATGGTCTACCTGCCAGGTTGCATGCTGGTATTGCCTCCTTTGTGCTATCAGTTCCCTTGGTGTAAGACACCCACGACCAAACACAGGCAGGCTGTTAGTTAGCCCTTAGTTACTAGTTAGTTAGTTAGCCCGCCATCCCCCCTTGCTTGCGTCCAGGGATTTAATTGGCACTGACCACTCTCGGCCAGCCTCGTCTTGTTGTGCATAATTGTTTATGTCAGGTACTCTGTTGCCCCCACAACTGTCTGCCAAGTCCGGCGTCCCCTTGCATACATCCCCTTCTAAGCGCTTCTTTGCTCCTTCTGTCTTGCTTGCTCTTACCTGCACGTTGTGACGGTCTCGCATCATGCGCAGTCTTTGAAGGGCAGAAGGAGGGTGGCGGCCCCAACGAGAAGGAGGTGTACGTCCGCGCTGGTACGTGCCCAGCGTGACTTGGGTGCCACCACGCATGTGCACGCCACCAGGCATGTGCACGCCACCACGCATGTGCACGCCACCACGCATGTGCAAGCCACCAGCATGTGCCATCTGTCAGCCGTGCGCCTGTTTTCCCCTCAGCTTTCATGCAGGCTAAGAAAAAGAAGTGCTTGTTGTCAATGCTAGAGGCTAGTGGTTTGTGCTGACTTAGACGCACTTAGGCGCTGCAGACTGGCAGGCGATGGCCATGGTGGTTCTGCGGGCACATCCTGGTGCCATGGACCCGCGGTCGCTGTGTCCAACGTCATGCAGCGGCACTAGGAAAACGGGTCAAAGTCTTTCGCCTGGCTCGGGGTGGGTGGAAATCTGTTGCGTGGCTTACCATCAGCGACATGCTGGACCGTTTTAAACGTCCTGAAATGGCGCCACTCGTTGTGTGTCCACCTGTTGGTCCACCATGTCCTTTTGCCTTTACGCCCTGGCTGTCCCCCTGGCAGGAAACATCGCCACGTACCTGGGCCTGTCCCCCGTGGAAGAGATCCACCTGCCGCTGCCCATCAACCTCATCTTCGTGGGGTTCAACGGGGATGCCAATGGAAGTGAGTAGCAACTAGTAGTAAGTAGTAGTGGCGTATGGCGTGCTGCAGGTGCCAGCATTATAGGTGGTTGTAAACCCTAAAACCTTTTAACCCCCTCACCACCCACACCTGCAAACACCTAAACCTGTAATATACAAGGACAAGCAACAAAAAAAAAACTCTAAACCCCGAACCCACAACCCCCCTAAATCCTAAACCTCTTCATCTCCAAACCCTTCAACCCTAACCCCTAAACTTCTAGTAAACCATATAAACCCTTAAAAAAAGGATCCTCCAAACCCCTTTACTTCAGACCTTTAAAACCCCTTTACCTCTGATAAACAAGAACTGTGAGAAGAAAAGCCCTGTAAACCCCTAAGCCCGTAAATCATTAAGCCGTAAAAGCTCTAAACCCCTACAGCCCTAAACCTGCAATAGCGAGCTAGATTGTGACACGTGCAAAGGTCCATATGGTTGGGGAACAAGCTTGTTCCCCGCACCTGCACGGGTCATGGCTGGAGAGGAAGGTTGTTCCCTGCACGTGCAGGGGGTACTTTGAACCCATGGCGTATTCCATGAATTGCACATGGGTTTGGGGACCGTTCACCCATCACTCGCGCACTTTGTTGGGGAGACACGGAGAGCAGTAACCAAAACAGTTAGTTACTGTGTACGTGCAGCCATGTGTGATGCGTTATCTGCGGCATGAATTCGTTGCATGTGGGTTTGGCGACATGTTAATAGTAGATAAATGAAACAAATCAGCTGTGCACAAGCTTTTAAAGCAGTGAACGGCGATGCCTGCCTTGTGTGGCCGACTGGCCGTGCGTATCCTGCAACGGATCAACCTCTGTTGCCCACCCTTGGACCCAAGAGCACTTTTTATGCTGAAAAGCTTTTGGGTTGTATTGTTGGTTCCACATGCCCCACAAATGCCACAAGTGGCACTGGGTCCCCCAGACAGGCACAGTTTGCACGTGGTCAACAAAATGAAAGTATTTAACCTAGGGCTCGGAGGCTTTTCCACAAGTCTGGGCTGTCTTCCTTCCCCTTAGTGAGGGCGGCCATCATGCATGTGCCCCCCGCCGCTCCTACGCGGTCGCTTCCACGTGTTTGAATTCGCTGATGCGTCGGAAAAATCGAACAGCTGTGTAAGTGATCGGTTTGCCATAAGTGATCGGATTTGTAAGTGATCGGTTTCCTTTTTTTTTTTCCCGAACCTGCACCGCCATTCCCCATTTTAACAGACAACGCAATACCGCTTGCCGATTGGGAATATGTGAAAGGAACGGGAATTGGTGACAGACCGTAACTCCGGTGACCAAACCACTACCGGCAGCGCAGATTGCCCATAAAATTCCGACCCGAAATGTGTGTTTTTAATAGTAACAGGCTGGTAACAAAGATGTTACTTGGGCATCGAGCGTCCGACACACGTGTGCAGCTGCTTCCGCCCGCCTAGCATCAGAATTCATTTCCAGTCTGGATCCTCCCCACCACTAGACATCATGAAGGCATGACGCTGAGTGCACCACAGCCTAAGTTTCCAGGCCGCGCCAACCAGCGGACTTGATGTGACGTAAAAGGTGTTTCACTCGTAATAGTCACAGCGTCGCGCAGATAGGTTTTGTAAAATGCAAGTAAAATCTGAAGGCAGCTTCGACATTGGCATCATACCTTTTCCCACTTTGTAACAGCCATTCATCTAACAAGTGAACATGGCAGCAGAAGTTTGTGTGTTTGGTTACTACAGTCAGCCAGCTGGAAGTCAATAACACTTGACACTAAGTTTAAAATTATCAGCGTGCGGCCGATGTGACCGTCATTCTGCTCCTTCCATTGTGGTGCCCCACAAACTACGCCTCGTTCTAATTGCATTAGTGATGGCAGTGTCATTAATGGCAATCAGCCCAGACGCTCGTCGGTTGGCGGACGGCACACTCTACACTAACCCCTTGTGTCCTATGACCGATCGCACCCTCCCATTGGGTGTACATCCGCGATCTGAGCTCATCCCCTGTACCTTGGCCTTTCACTCCGATTGGTCCACCCCCTGCCCCCCCTTCGTCTCCCGCTTTGGCCCCCCTCTCCTGCCCCCCTCTTTGTCCCCCTCTCCTGCCCCCCCCCTTTGGCCCCATCCTCTCCTCCGCCAGAGCTCAAGGTGGACGAAAATGAGCTCAACTATTGGTTCGAGCACCTGGACCACATCATCCAGCACACACGCGTGCCGGTGTCCCGCATGCAGCCGCTGTCGCACCACGAGCTGCCGTGGCTGCCGCCACCGCGCACTGAGGGCAACGATCACAGCCTGCCGCTGCGAAGTCCCACCTACTACAAGTGAGCTGCGCACAGTGTGCTTGCCCCACCCACAAGTGAGCTGCGCACGGTGTGCTTGCCCCACCTACGGCAAGTGTGCGCAGATATCACAGGGACATGTGCTCTGATGGGCAGATGTAGTGGACGGCGAGACGTCAACCACAGCGTTGGGGGATGTTTTGCCGTGAGAGGATTGGATATGGTGCCGGCACGGAACAGCTTGGAGATTGTGGTACTGATGTCGGGCGCTTTTGTCTCCTTTGGCAGCCCTTGTTTACTGCTGGGTGGGCGCGCATGCATTGGGCGCTAAACCCATCCCCTGTTGCCCTTGTTTACTGCTGGGTGGGCGCGCATGCATTGGGCGCTAAACCCATCCCCTGTTGCCCTTGTTTACTGCTGGGTGGGCGCGCATGCATTGGGCGCTAAACCCATCCCCTGTTGCCCTTGTTTACTGCTGGGTGGGCGCGCATGCATTGGGTGCTAAACCCATCCCCTGTTGCCCTTGTTTACTGCTGGGTGGGCGCGCATGCATTGGGTGCTAAACCCATCCCCTGTTGCCCTTGTTTACTGCTGGGTGGGCGCGCATGCATTGGGCGCGCATGCATTGGGTGCTAAACCCATCCCCTGTTGCCCTTGTTTACTGCTGGGTGGGCGCGCATGCATCGGGCGCTAAACCCATCCCCTGTTGCCCTTGTTTACTGCTGGGTGGGCGCGCATGCATTGGGCGCTAAACCCATCCCCTGTTGCCCTTGTTTACTGCTGGGTGGGCGCGCATGCATTGGGCGCTAAACCCATCCCCTGTTGCCCTTGTTTACTGCTGGGTGGGCGCGCATGCATTGGGCGCGCATGCATTGGGTGCTAAACCCATCCCCTGCTGCCCTTGTTTACTGCTGGGTGGGCGCGCATGCATTGGGCGCTAAACCCATCCCCTGTTGCCCTTGTTTACTGCTGGGTGGGCGCACATGCATTGGGCGCGCATGCATCGGGTGCTAAACCCATCCCCTGTTGCCCTTGTTTACTGCTGGGTGGGCGCGCATGCATTGGGCGCTAAACCCATCCCCTGTTGCCCTTGTTTACTGCTGGGTGGGCGCGCATGCATTGGGTGCTAAACCCATCCCCTGTTGCCCTTGTTTACTGCTGGGTGGGCGCGCATGCATTGGGCGCTAAACCCATCCCCTGCTGCCCTTGTTTACTGCTGGGTGGGCGCGCATGCATTGGGTGCTAAACCCATCCCCTGTTGCCCTTGTTTACTGCTGGGTGGGCGCGCATGCATCGGGTGCTAAACCCATCCCCTGTTGCCCTTGTTGACTGCTGGGTGGGCGCGCATGCATCGGGTGCTAAACCCATCCCCTGTTGCCCTTGTTTACTGCTGGGTGGGCGCGCATGCATTGGGCGCTAAACCCATCCCCTGTTGCCCTTGTTTACTGCTGGGTGGGCGCGCATGCATTGGGTGCTAAACCCATCCCCTGTTGCCCTTGTTTACTGCTGGGTGGGCGCGCATGCATCGGGTGCTAAACCCATCCCCTGTTGCCCTTGTTTACTGCTGGGTGGGCGCGCATGCATCGGGTGCTAAACCCATCCCCTGTTGCCCTTGTTTACTGCTGGGTGGGCGCGCATGCATTGGGCGCTAAACCCATCCCCTGTTGCCCTTGTTTACTGCTGGGTGGGCGCGCATGCATCGGGTGCTAAACCCATCCCCTGTTGCCCTTGTTTACTGCTGGGTGGGCGCGCATGCATCGGGTGCTAAACCCATCCCCTGTTGCCCTTGTTTACTGCTGGGTGGGCGCGCATGCATTGGGTGCTAAACCCATCCCCTGTTGCCCTTGTTTACTGCTGGGTGGGCGCGCATGCATTGGGTGCTAAACCCATCCCCTGTTGCCCTTGTTTACTGCTGGGTGGGCGCGCATGCATCGGGTGCTAAACCCATCCCCTGTTGCCCTTGTTTACTGCTGGGTGGGCGCGCATGCATTGGGCGCTAAACCCATCCCCTGCTGCCCTTGTTTACTGCTGGGTGGGCGCGCATGCATTGGGCGCTAAACCCATCCCCTGCTGCCCTTGTTTACTGCTGGGTGGGCGCGCATGCATTGGGCGCGCATGCATTGGGTGCTAAACCCATCCCCTGTTGCCCTTGTTTACTGCTGGGTGGACGCGCATGCATTGGGTGCTAAACCCATCCCCTGTTGCCCTTGTTTACTGCTGGGTGGGCGCGCATGCATCGGGTGCTAAACCCATCCCCTGTTGCCCTTGTTTACTGCTGGGTGGGCGCGCATGCATTGGGTGCTAAACCCATCCCCTGTTGCCCTTGTTTACTGCTGGGTGGACGCGCATGCATTGGGTGCTAAACCCATCCCCTGCTGCCCTTGTTTACTGCTGGGTGGGCGCGCATGCATTGGGCGCTAAACCCATCCCCTGCTGCCCTTGTTTACTGCTGGGTGGGCGCGCATGCATTGGGTGCTAAACCCATCCCCTGTTGCCCTTGTTTACTGCTGGGTGGGCGCGCATGCATCGGGTGCTAAACCCATCCCCTGTTGCCCTTGTTTACTGCTGGGTGGGCGCGCATGCATCGGGTGCTAAACCCATCCCCTGTTGCCCTTGTTTACTGCTGGGTGGGCGCGCATGCATCGGGTGCTAAACCCATCCCCTGCTGCCCTTGTTTACTGCTGGGTGGGCGCGCATGCATTGGGCGCTAAACCCATCCCCTGCTGCCCTTGTTTACTGCTGGGTGGGCGCGCATGCATTGGGCGCTAAACCCATCCCCTGCTGCCCTTGTTTACTGCTGGGTGGGCGCGCATGCATTGGGTGCTAAACCCATCCCCTGTTGCCCTTGTTTACTGCTGGGTGGGCGCGCATGCATTGGGCGCGCATGCATTGGGTGCTAAACCCATCCCCTGTTGCCCTTGTTTACTGCTGGGTGGGCGCGCATGCATTGGGCGCGCATGCATCGGGTGCTAAACCCATCCCCTGTTGCCCTTGTTTACTGCTGGGTGGGCGCGCATGCATTGGGTGCTAAACCCATCCCCTGTTGCCCTTGTTTACTGCTGGGTGGGCGCGCATGCATTGGGTGCTAAACCCATCCCCTGTTGCCCTTGTTTACTGCTGGGTGGGCGCGCATGCATCGGGTGCTAAACCCATCCCCTGTTGCCCTTGTTTACTGCTGGGTGGGCGCGCATGCATTGGGCGCTAAACCCATCCCCTGTTGCCCTTGTTTACTGCTGGGTGGGCGCGCATGCACTGGGCGCTAAACCCATCCCCTGTTGCCCTTGTTTACTGCTGGGTGGGCGCGCATGCATTGGGTGCTAAACCCATCCCCTGTTGCCCTTGTTTACTGCTGGGTGGGCGCGCATGCATTGGGCGCTAAACCCATCCCCTGTTGCCCTTGTTTACTGCTGGGTGGGCGCGCATGCATTGGGCGCGCATGCATTGGGTGCTAAACCCATCCCCTGCTGCCCCCCATTGTGGCGAGACGGTACGCATGCGATCTCGCACAGCGCCGTTTGCTTGGGCTCACCCCGGGCCAGTATGTTTTTCCAGCCTGCAATCCTCCCTTGCTGACAGGTTGAATGCGTGCTGACTCCAAGCGTGCCGACACGCTACCTTGTTGTTATGTGGAAACCCTTCACGCACCACGCCCTATCGAAATCCCTTGAGCTAGCGTGCATTAAGTATTAGAATTTTCACGCCATCCCACCCCACACCCATCCCCTGCCACCCCTCCACCGCACACTCCCCATCTGCTGCGACGGCGCGCCCCTTCCCCCTTTCCCCCCCAGCGTGTCCTGCCACGTGCTGGGTCTGGGCCCTGCGGTGGCAGAACTGATCGCGGACGCCCTCAAGGTGTTCTCCCGACCCATTGACCCGCGCGCGGCCGCCAATGCAAACAAGGCGGTGGGCGCCCCCCCCCCAGCGCGCCAGGTGGACCTGCGCAAGTTCGAGGCGTTGCTGAACACATTCCTCAGCCATCTCGACCTGGACGAGGCGTACAACATCTTCGTGCTCAACCCACTGGTGACTGATGCAAGCCCGCTGTACGGCTACCGGTGGGGCTACTCGGCCGAGGAGGCGGCGTACCTGGCGGAGGTGAGCCGGTGACCTTGGCACGCATCAGGGTGAAAGGCATTCTTGGTGCATGAGAAAACTCACTTGGACTTCAACCCCCGTTAGACTAAAGATCATGAAGCAGCAAGGTCACCTGCACTGGTGACAGGTGCACGGCACAAGGTGCTTTCTTGCGCCTGGTGCTGGTAGTATATATTCATAGTCATCCACAATAGACTAGTTGTAGGTGGCTTTACCCACTTTCTGTTTGTGGCAAAGCAGGGGCTGACGTGGTTGCATGGGGCGCGTCTCGCAGATGTAGGGATTAGATTTCTAGGAGAAGCTAAATGAGATAACGAAGTCAGATCATGCCTGCCTCTGACCACCGCGTAGTTGCCATGAGCCCCATCCCTGTGCATCCCCACCGAGGATGATGTAGTGGGACCTTCCAGCGCATCTCTGTGCCGCGTGCGACAATGCTGCCAGGTCAACAGGCTGAGGGGGATCCGTGGGCCATGCGCCGCCACAGAAGGTTCTGCCCGACGCCCTGATGCGCTTGGTTGAGCTTGTCCTGCTGCTGTTTCTGCGTGCCTCCACCCTGATGCCACCACCCTGATGCCACCACCGTGGGTGCCTCCACCTTGATGCTGGATACCGCCACCCGCAGCGTCCGGACGTCGCCCAGTTGCTGGCGGACCGCTACCGTCACCGCGAAGTCAATAAGCCACCAGGTGAGTCTGTGCATCATGGCTCCTCATCGCGGCGCTGCAGACCATGCGCATGCTGGCTGCTACTAGCAGACTGGTCAGGGCATGCTGCTACTGACAGCTGCATCGGACATGTTGGTGGTGTGCCGATGCCAGCATACGCCTCAGCACACGAGTCTCCTCCGGGTCCGAGTGGAGCAAGTCCCGTGACAAGCTCTTGTGTGCATCTGTTTCTGGTACATTCGTTGTGACTGGGTATGCGGCTGGTCCCTGGTGTACTGATCGTGATGGCCTCTGTGTGCCTCTTCTCTCGATGTGGCACCAGCAACACACCGCTGCCCTCTCCGCGTTGATCTCATCGTTGATGCGGCACCAGCAACACACCGCTGTCCTCTCCGCGTTGATCTCATCGTTGATGCGGCACCAGCAACACACCGCTGTCCTCTCCGCGTTGATCTCATCGTTGATGCGGCACCAGCAACACACCGCTGCCCTCTCCGCGTTGATCTCATCGTTGATGCGGCACCAGCAACACACCGCTGCCCTCTCCGCGTTGATCTCATCGTTGATGCGGCACCAGCAACACACTACTGTCATATCCATTACTGTTTTGTGAGACCCTCTTTCGACCCTCTTCATTCCCGTTCCTCGTTTCGCGGGTCTGTGCGACCGCGTTACCATGTTCCTGCTTGTGTGTGCTCCTGTGAAAACCACGCCGCCACTCCATTGTCTTGTCCACCGCCATGCGCTTACCTTGCAGCGTCCACCGTGCGCCCTCCCGCGCCGCTCTACTCGTCGCGTCCGCAAGAGAAGTTTCTCTTCCACGACAAGTACATGGAGTCCGAGGTGAGAACAGGGAGGTGGATAGTACAGCAGGTAGGAGGCGAGAGAGGGTAATTGGAGTAAGCAAAGGGTGTGCGGTACTGCCCGCAAGAGAGGGGACGTGGAGTACATAGAGTCGTGTGTGAGAGAGGAGGGACAGAGATAGGCAAGCATGGGGTGAGAGTCGTTTGTGGGCGACTTGGAGGTAACTGGCCGCAACTGGCCAGCAAAATAGAAAATTAAGCATATGGACCCTATGAACTTGGCCTTGCGAGTTGTTTATGGTGGGCAGGGGTCCGTTACGTGTGTGGTTCAATTAGCCGAGTGGTATTAAGCATGGTGATGCCGACTTCCCTATCATGCCAACACTTTGTGCCATTGAAAGCCAAGGCGTGAACCAGAGCGGCTGCTCTGGCGAAGGCTTTTTTTATGCCAATGGTGGCAAGCAGCGGTGGCATTACGGCTGTTGACGCACTTCTTGGGCTTTCAGGCATGTTGTGGAACAAGGGATTTGGGTGCAGTTGGTGAGACAAGTTTGGCAGGTGGAAGTGCAAAGGAAGAGTGCATCGAACCAGGTTGTGTGGGTGGGCATGCCACCGCAGAGCACCGTGTTGCCTTCGCACACAATACAATCCTCCCCCTGGCCTGGCATGAGCTTGGATTGAAGCAGGCCGTATTTTTCCGCACACCTTTCCTGCTCATTGGAGCCTAGCAGCCGGGTTCATTGATGTTGCATTTTGAGAATCGTTGATGTCTTGTACCATCAAAAGGTAGCGAATACTCGTTGTTGCCGGAAAGATGCACCAGCGTTGGTTGCTTCTCTCCTGTTGCAGCTACGTGCAGCAGATGATAAAATGCTGCACTGCATGCCTACTTGCGCCTCCTGGTATCTGTGCCTCCCTGCCTGCCCCCTTCATGTGGCTCCCTCCCCACCCCTATTCCGGCTTCCTTTCCCCTCGATACCCGCTCTCTTCCTCCCCCGATTCGGCCACAGGACTGGGTGGACATGGTGGGACGCAAGGTGGTCAACGCTGACAAAGAGCGTTCGTGGAAGAGCGACTCACAGCTGTTCCTCTACGACCTTGAAAAGGTGGGTTGTTTTATTTTCGCAAGGTGGGCGTTTTAACTTAACATAGACAAGGTGGGTGGCTTTGTCCATGATACAAGTTTACAACCTACAGAACGCGGGTGTCTTGATGTTGTTGAGAGGGTGGGTGCCTTTTTTACCCAGAGAAAGTGGGTGTTTTTGGTGATGTTGGGAGGGTGGGTGCCCTCGTAACTGCGAGGTGGTGGGTGCCTGGAAGGGTCTGGCATGGGTGCAACTCATTTTCCTTTTTTGAGCTACAACTTCGTGCTTGTTTTGCTGGCAAGATCTGTGCTCCGCCGTTACAGTTCTTTTTTGAGGCTTGTTGTGTGAATGCCTCCTGCGGACAACACTTCAGGTACCCCAGAAGTACGCGTTCGCCAAGTGTTGACAACCCTGCATCCTCCGTGTTAACAAGGGATGAAGGCAGGGCCACATGACTGTCTCCCCGGGCAGCACTCATACTTGTCCATCATGACCATGCCCACTCGCACATGCCTGTCACTCTGATCATGTCAACACGCACATGCCGCTCCCATGTATTTCTATTGGTGTCCGTACGCGTGCGTCTCCACCTGATCCACCGCTCCCTTTCCTACCACCGTGCAGGCCCTGTCAGAGGGCAACGCGGAGGAGTTTGCCGAGGCCTGGGAGCTTGTCTCTTCTGCCGGTCGTGGCCACAAGGAGGCCTGCCTCGTCGACATGTGGATGGCCACCAAGCGGTGTGTGTGCGGGGGGGGGCAGCTGCCAGCCACTTTTTGGGATACCCGTACTGTCCCTGCCGTCTGTGCTGGCCCCCAAGGTCTCCTAGTGCTGTTCTATAACAGTGCCGCGCGGTTGTCATGCTTGTGCCCGCCATCAACTCCAAACCGATGCATGCATGGCACAGCTGGAACGCGGACCAGGCTCCCGCGGTCCTGGCGTGCGGTCCTTGGCAACGCCCTTGTCACGGCTTCCCTCCCCTTGCTACTTGTCCGCTTGTTCACTTATGCAATATTACCTCAAGTTCTAGAGGCGAGGTAGGCACATTGCCCCCTGCAGGTCACGACCATGTTGGTATGTGCCAGTGTGGGTAGCTGCCAGCTTGTGTGCCCCCACGCATGCCTGCTGAAGTTTACTGGAGGACGGGTGGGCTATCGAACGGCACGGGTGAACCTAGCGCGGGCGCGTGGTGGCTGACAGCAGGGCAAGATTATGGCCCTTGTGGTCCGCCTATGTTTGTTTGTGATGTTTGTTTGTTTTTTATGGGGATCCATCGCACACACCCCGCAGGTATGCGTTCATCGACCTGTCAGCAGGCCCCTTTGAGTGGGGTCCCATGGTTGGTGGCGGCGGCCTGCGCACCAAGGACACCATCCCGCGCGTGGAGAACGCGTTCCGACACATTCGCACGAGTGTCATGACGCCGGAGGAAGGTGGGTGTGGTTTAGGGTCAAGGATTGGTGAGGCCCGAGGAAGGTGGGTGTGGTTTAGGGTCAAGGGTTGGTGAGGCCCGAGGAAGGTGGGTGTGGTTTAGGGTCAAGGATTGGTGAGGCCCGAGGAAGGTGGGTGTGGTTTAGGGTCAAGGGTTGGTGAGGCCCGAGGAAGGTGGGTGTGGTTTAGGGTCAAGGGTTGGTGAGGCCCGAGGAAGGTGGGTGTGGTTTAGGGTCAAGGGTTGGTGAGGCCCGAGGAAGGTGGGTGTGGTTTAGGGTCAAGGGTTGGTGAGGTTCGAGGAAGGGAGGCTGGGATGGAAGACGCGCGCGGGCGTTTGGAATTCATGGGGCGTGAGGAAGCTGAGGTGGAAGGCGTGAGAGGGACAGTGGGCGGATAACGGGAGATGGGCGATGGGTGCAGATGAGGTCGAGAAAGGTGGGGTGAGGCACGAAGCAACAGTCCAGTTGCATGTGAGAAAGGTAGGTGCAGCATGTATGGCTGGGGTTGTGCGAGGGAGCGGGTGTTAGACAAGGGCCATCCGAAGTTGACATGGGGGGCTTGAGCGGATGTTGGGAGGCTAAAGCATCCGGGTGAGTGCGGGTGCAGTTGCCAGTACAAGAGGGCATCCACAACCTGAGACCAGCTAGCACGCAGGCGCGGAAATGGCCGATTATGGCATAGGGCGTGGCTTATCGACCTGGTTCCATGGACCTGGCTGCTCTCTTGTTATCGGCGAGGAATGCTGTTCTCATGCCTTGTTCCTGCTCCCCCCTCCCCCCTTGTTCCCATGCCCGCCCATGCTGGTGCCCTTCAGCGGAGATGCTGGAGGAGAAGCTGGAGAGTGAGCTGCAGTCCATGGCAGAAGACCGGTTCGCCGAGTTCGGGGAGCAGGTGCGTCCGCGCCTCACGCCGGGGCGCTCTGCGCTCTTTCGTGGATGCCTGTGCAAGTGGCCAATGTGTCCGCAGGGAGCAGCTGTTGGCTGTGGGCATGACAAACTTATAGTTGTTGTCCAGGCATGCGCATGGCTCGCCGGCAGGGGTTTGCCTGGCCTTGGACGTATGTCCGTTGCGTTCTGTGTCGCAGGGTTCCCATCTAGTTTCTGTTTGCTTAGTTTATGTCCTGGTGGTGGGTCGCGCCGTCATGGGGGTGGGTCGCGCGTAGCGGTGGGTCGCGCCGTGGTGGGGGTGGGTCGCGCGTCGCGGTGGGTCGCGCCGTGGTGGGGGTGGGTCGCGCGTAGCGGTGGGTCGCCGTGATGGGGGCGGGTCGCGCGTAGCGGTGGGTCGCGCCGTCATGGGGGTGGGTCGCGCGTAGCGGTGGGTCGCGCGTAATACGGATGGGTTGTGGACATGATGGCTTTCCAAATGCGCTTGGCTAACGCATGAGACCGATGCCGATGACCGATGAGCGCATGCGGTAGTGACAAGCCGGCAGAGAGCAGGTGGCCACCCAATCGATCGCCACGTGTCATCCATGCGTGCTTGTAATGACCATGCCCCTTCATCTCCTTTCTGGCCATCGTGCACGCCAGGCACAGCCGAACGAGCGGTGAATGCCCCTGGTGGGTGGCATGCATGGGTGCGCCGTGTCTTGTCACAAGGCGATATGTCTTGTACCGACATTCAAAGGTTGATCATCATTCCCCTCGGAACGTTGCCAGCTGGTGCCCACACCCACGCCCGGGCCTGAGCACTTGTCTGCCCCCTGCTGTCCCCACCCTGATGGCCCCTTATTAGGGCTCCAGCTTGTTTGCACCCGAGCGAGCCCGTAGGATACGTGTGGGAGCTGGACCAGGTGTGGGCGGGGGGGATACGGAGGCCATGTGAGCGCTGCCGCGCCATTACCTCTTGCATGGCCCTTGCATAATTACAACGCGCCATGCCTCACCAGAATGGCCGGGCTTCCCCCACCATGCATCCCCCATCATGCCTTGGTTGCTGCCCCTCACCAACAACTGCTCTCTTCTGCGCCTCTGCGTGCCTGCTAATGCTTGCACCCGCAGACGCACGACGTGGTTCTGCTGTCGGCGGAGCTGGATGTGTACGAGCTGTTTGCAGAGAAGCACTGCAAGGACCGCAAGGCCAAGATCTCGCTGTGCGAGGGTGGGTGGGGGACAGATGTCGCTCTGCGAGGGTGGATGGGGAATATAGGGTGGATGGGCTAGTGCAGGGCGCACCAGGAAGATGCTTGTGCATGGTGATGTCATACTTGTGTCAGCATCTGTCGTGCTCCCAGTGCATTCGTCATGGTTACGCCTTCGCTCGGTTGGCATGAGGCACAGCTGTACAAGCATGCCAGGTAGCAGCCAGGCAGCCACCGCAGAGTGTGTCGTCTGTTTCCCGGCAAAAGTTGAATGACCATGGGGTACCTGTACCTGCAAGGCATGTGGCGGTGCCTGTCTGCTTGTAACACACCTGACGTGTGCAGGCCTACGTATGTGAGTGAGTGGGCAAGTAAAATAGAAAGCAAGCAAGTTGAAAAGCAAGTGGCTTAGCAAGTAAGTCAACAAGTTAGCAAGGAAGGGAGGGAGGGAGGGAGGGAGGGAGGGAGGGAGGGAGGGAGGGAGGGAGGGAGGGAGGGAGGGAGGGAGGGAGGGAGGGAGGGAGGGAGGGAGGGAGGGAGGGAGGGAGGGAGGGAGGGAGGGAGGGAGGGAGGGAGGGAGGGAGGGAGGGAGGGAGGGATGGATTAGGGAGCAAGTGAGCAACCACGTGCTTGTTTGTGTGCGCCGCGTGTGCGTGCAGACCTGGCGGACCGCGTGGAGGAGATCAAGGGGGAACTGCTCGCGCTGGAGGGGAGCGAGGAGTTCCCGGAGCTCAACGCGACAGGGCTGCACGCGCGCACGCACGGGTGGGATATCTTTGGCGGCGACGAGGTGGGTGCGGGGACATGCACAATGGGAATGGATAAAGTGGGTTGCCTTGCCATAGCTATGCATCCCACGAGATGGCTGGCGCGATGCTGCAATTGTCCGTTTGATTGGTTGGTCTGCTGCCCTGCATCATGGGTGGGATTACAGTACAGTGTCTGTGTTAGCAAGGGCGCGGTGCTTACGGTATTGTGCCGGCCAGGAGGGCAGAGGGAGCACGTGCGTCATTGCTAAAGCTCTGGATCGGGTAAGCAAGCATTAAGCAAGTATGCCATCTTTGTGGTGGCACCTGCCACGCGAGGCAGTCTTGGGATGAGCCGTGGGGTGCATGGCGATGGTGGGCACGTTGATGGTTGGACCTGTGCAGGCGGCACTGGGGCAAGGTGGTGTGCTGGCTCACCAACATGCACCAATAAGTTTAAAGGTTTTGCACGCGACAGGCGACTCAGGTGTTTAAGTCCATTGAGATGCCATCGACAACTTGGTTCTTGTGTGTCACCGCCCATCGTGTGGTTTCCTCCGCCCTTGCTTCCTCACACTGCCCCCATTCCCCTCATCCCCCTCACACTGCCCCCATTCCCCTCATCCCCCTCACACTGCCCCCATTCCCCTCATCCCACTCACACTGCCCCCATTCCCCTCATCCCCCTCACACTGCCCCCGTTCCCCTCATCCCACTCACACTGCCCACATTCCCCTCATCCCACTCACACTGCCCCCATTCCCCTCATCCCCCTCGCACTGCCCCCATTCCCCTCATCCATCTTACACTGCCCCCATTCCCCTCATCCCCCCAGGAGGCCAAGAACGTGTCCATCGCGCGCGACCTGTTCATGTCCGACCTGGGCGCAGTGCTGGCTGCTACCTTCCGCCTCGCCGTCGCGCCCTCCACCTACGCCGAGACGCTGCCCTTCCGCGCCAAAGTCAGCTTCCACCTGTACCTCCTTGGGCACCACCAGGTGGGTGTGCATCATACGGCAGCACCAGGTGGGTGGGTGCATCATCCGGCACAACCAGGTTGGGGGCATGGTCGAGAGGGCAGGGCCTGGGGTCGTGCAGAAGTAGCGAAAGACTTTTCTGGATGCGTCGCACCTGGGAGCGTGTGCCCATGCATGTTGACACAAGGGAACTGCACTTGGGCACGAGTGACCAATGGGACATGATGCGTGCATGCACAGAAATGCAAGTAGATGGAAAACAACCCCCCCCCAAGCCTCTCATCCTGCGGCGTCCCTCCCTCCTCCTCGCTGCGTGTGGCGTCCCTCCCTCCTCCTCGCTGCATGCCGCACCCCTCCCTCCTCCTCGCTGCATGCGGCGTCCCTCCCTCCTCCTCGCTGCGTGCGGCGTCCCTCCCTCCTCCTCGCTGCGTGCTGCGTCCCTCCCTCCTCCTCGCTGCGTGCGGCGTCCCTCCCTCCTCCTCGCTGCGTGCGGCGTCTCTCCCTCCTCCTCGCTGCATGCGGCGTCCCTCCCTCCTCGCTGCATGCCGCGTCCCTCCCTCCTCCTCGCTGCCTGTCGCGTCCCTCCCTCCTCGCTGCGTGCGGCGTCTCTCCCTCCTCCTCGCTGCATGCCGCGTCCCTCCCTCCTCGCTGCATGCGGCGTCCCTCCCTCCTCGCTGCATGCCGCGTCCCTCCCTCCTCCTCGCTGCCTGTCGCGTCCCTCCCTCCTCCTCGCTGCATGCGGCGTCCCTCCCTCCTCGCTGCATGCGGCGTCCCTCCCTCCTCCTCGCTGCATGCCACGTCCCTCCCTCCCTCCTCGCTGCGTGCGGCGTCTCTCCCTCCTCCTCGCTGCATGCCGCGTCCCTCCCTCCTCGCTGCATGCGGCGTCCCTCCCTCCTCGCTGCATGCCGCGTCCCTCCCTCCTCCTCGCTGTGTGCGGCATCCCTCCCTCCTCCTCGCTGCATGCGGCGTCCCTCCCTCCTCCTCGCTGCATGCGGCGTCCCTCCCTCCTCCTCACTGCATGCGGCGTCCCTCCCTCCTCCTCGCTGCATGCGGCGTCCCTCCCTCCTCCTCGCTGCATGCGGCGTCCCTCCCTCCTCCTCGCTGCGTGCTGCGTCCCTCCCTCCTCGCTGCGTGCGGCATCCCTCCCTCCTCCTCGCTGCATGCGGCGTCCCTCCCTCCTCCTCGCTGCCTGTCGCGTCCCTCCCTCCTCGCTGCATGCCGCGTCCCTCCCTCCCTCCTCGCTGCATGCGGCGTCCCTCCCTCCTCCTCGCTGCATGCGGCGTCCCTCCCTCCTCCTCGCTGCGTGCGGCGTCTCTCCCTCCTCCTCGCTGCGTGCGGCGTCCCTCCCTCCTCCTCGCTGCATGCGGCATCCCTCCCTCTTCCTCGCTGCATGCCGCGTCCCTCCCTCCTCCTTGCTGCGTTTGCACAGCTAGACCTGATGTGTCTTTTGGGAGTGTTGGGCTTGCACCTGCAAGAGCATGGCTGTGGGCAGGAAAAGATGGCGGATAAGGTGGCAATTGGCATCATGGTGGTCATAACGGAGCGTGCGCCAAAAACACGGTGTGGAGACGACTCCGCAGCAGTGACTCTTCAATATGTCGAGTGATCCCTTGCTTGTGTGCGTGGCCACTTGGTTGTGTGCGTGGCCGTTTGGTTGTGTGTGCGTGGCCACTTGCTTGTGTGTGTGGCCATTTGGTTGTGTGTGCGGCCACTTGCTTGTGTGCGTGGCCACTAGCTTGTGTGCGTGGCCACTTGCTTGTGTGCGTGGCCACTTGCTTGTGTGCGTGGCCACTTGGTTGTGTGCGTGGCCGTTTGGTTGTGTGTGCGTGGCCACTTGCTTGTGTGTGTGGCCATTTGGTTGTGTGTGCGGCCACTTGCTTGTGTGCGTGGCCACTAGCTTGTGTGCGTGGCCACTTGCTTGTGTGCGTGGCCACTTGCTTGTGTGCGTGGCCACTTGGTTGTGTGCGTGGCCGTTTGGTTGTGTGTGCGTGGCCACTTGCTTGTGTGTGTGGCCATTTGGTTGTGTGTGCGGCCACTTGCTTGTGTGCGTGGCCACTAGCTTGTGTGCGTGGCCACTTGCTTGTGTGCGTGGCCACTTGCTTGTGTGCGTGGCCACTTGGTTGTGTGCGTGGCCGTTTGGTTGTGTGTGCGTGGCCACTTGCTTGTGTGTGTGGCCATTTGGTTGTGTGTGCGGCCACTTGCTTGTGTGCGTGGCCACTAGCTTGTGTGCGTGGCCACTTGCTTGTGTGCGTGGCCACTTGCTTGTGTGCGTGGCCACTTGGTTGTGTGCGTGGCCGTTTGGTTGTGTGTGCGTGGCCACTTGCTTGTGTGTGTGGCCATTTGGTTGTGTGTGCGGCCACTTGCTTGTGTGCGTGGCCACTAGCTTGTGTGCGTGGCCACTTGCTTGTGTGCGTGGCCACTTGCTTGTGTGCGTGGCCACTTGGTTGTGTGCGTGGCCGTTTGGTTGTGTGTGCGTGGCCACTTGCTTGTGTGTGTGGCCATTTGGTTGTGTGTGCGGCCACTTGCTTGTGTGCGTGGCCACTAGCTTGTGTGCGTGGCCACTTGCTTGTGTGCGTGGCCACTTGCTTGTGTGCGTGGCCACTTGGTTGTGTGTGTGGCCATTTGGTTGTGTGTGCGTGGCCACTTGCTTGTGTGCGTGGCCACTAGCTTGTGTGCGTGGCCACTTGCTTGTGTGCGTGGCCACTTGCTTGTGTGCGTGGCCACTTGGTTGTGTGCGTGGCCGTTTGGTTGTGTGTGCGTGGCCACTTGCTTGTGTGTGTGGCCATTTGGTTGTGTGTGCGGCCACTTGCTTGTGTGCGTGGCCACTAGCTTGTGTGCGTGGCCACTTGCTTGTGTGCGTGGCCATTTGGTTGTGTGCGTGGCCACTTGCTTGCGTGCGTGGCCATTTGGTTGTGTGCGTGGCCACTTGCTTGTGTGCGTGGCCATTTGCTTGTGTGCGTGGCCACTTGGTTGTGTGCGTGGCCACTTGCTTGTGTGTGCGGCCCCTTGCTTGTGTGTGCGGCCCACTTGATTGTGTGCGGGACCACTGGTTGTGTGCGTGGCCACAAGCATTTGCCCAGGGCCTGTTTGTTCGCCATCCGTGTTGTTCGCCATCATGCTCGGTAAGTAGTGGACTATTTACGCCTCATTGCTGATTGTCATTTTTGTACTCCCTGGCCCTTCATCCTGGGGCCACACCTCCATGCCCTTGTGCCCTTGCGTTTGGCACTGTGCTGCCCTTGTGCCCCTGCCTTATTGCTTGGCTCTGCGCAGGGCCCTGAGCTGCCCACATCGCTGGACGTGGAACTGTTCAAGGAGCAGATGAACGCTGTGCGGCTGCCCAACCAGGAGTTCCAGTTCGCGGTCCACCGGTGCGCGTTGCGATCCGGATGAGCATGATGATGAGCAACATGATTGCCCCGATGCCACCAGGGTGCCTGCCTGCATGTATGCACAAACGTGCCTGCATGCGTGCACACACATGTCTGCGTGCGTGCATGTTCAAGCGTGCACGGTGCTTCCTGCACGTCTGTCTGCGTGCACGTGCGCTGGGAGGGTGTGTGCGCGTGTGGGTGCACATGCACTGCGACGTGTGCATCTGCCGCCACGATGTGCAACGCCGCCGCCTGATCATACGATTCCCTGATGTCATCTTGTGAACGCTTTGTGCCTCTTTGGATGACCCAATCTCGCTGTCCCGCTGCCTTGTGCTTCCCCTGATAGCGCTTTGGTACATGTGCCCCAGATAGTACTTGGCAACTGCCTCCCCTATGTGTGCGCCTCATGCCTTGCCCCTGCGGGGGATCCCCCCCATTGCTTGCATGTGCCATTGGCCCCCATTCCTTGCGTGTGCCAGTTTGGACGCAGAAGACGACCCTGCGCTTGCCATCGCACTCGCCGCCTCCTTCCGCACTGACATCGTGCCCCACCTGGCGCCCGACGGGACGTTCAGCGCTGCACGGGTGCACTCGCTCGACTCCAAGGAGCTGCAGGGACAGCTAAGGCACCTGGACCCCACCTCGTGGAGGAAAGGTGGGTCGCATGGCCTGTGTTGCCAACCAGTGAGCCCGACTGTGTTGCCTCAACTGCCGCCTCAACTGTGTTGCCAACCAGCAGATATTGTCGCCTGGGTTGCTCATAATTCTGTGGACTAGGGTGTCAGTTAAGGATTGGCAAACCATGATCAGCATTTTCTGGCCTTAACGGCAGTTTGTTCCCTCTCAGCCCATCCACCTCACCCGCCCCAACCTGCATGCCCCACCCACCCATGTGTGGATGTAATTTTAACCTACCTACCCACCCACCCACCCACCCACCCACCCACCCACCCACCCACCCACCCACCCACCCACCCACCCACCCACCCACCCACCCACCCACCCACCCACCCACCCACCCACCCACCCACCCACCCACCCACCCACCCGCCACCCGACCGACCGACCGACCGACCGACCGACCGACCGACTGACCGACCGACCGACCGACCGACCGACGACCGACCGACCGACCGACCGACCGACCGACCGACCGACCGACCGACCGACCGACCGACCGACCGACCGACCGACCGACCGACCGACCGACCGACCGACCGACCGACCGACCGACCGACCGACCGACCGACCGACCGACCGACCGACCGACCGACCGACCGACCGACCGACCGACCAACAAACCAACCACAGACCTACCCAATCACTAACTGTTCCTTGACCCATGCAAGTATATTTCCCCTCTGTAATTGGAGAATAAAGCAGCATTAACAAATGATCCAATCAAGCAGCCCCATGCACCACAGAGGGCCCACTGCTGCACAAATGTGTGCTCGCACTTTGCTGCTACCAACGGATGCACCTCATTAGACCTTTTTTATGTATGTAAACCTTTTATCCCCGTGCACCCACTAAGCTCCTCATCACCGAGCACGTGTGCTCCTTAACTCCGCTGCCTCCCCCTTCCCCCGCCAGACCGCAACCCTCACCATGACCGAACGGCGGTGGAGGTGCCCATCTTTGTCCTGTCGACCGGCCTGGACGCGGTCTTCATCGACAAGTACTACCAGGCGCTGCCCTTGTCGGACATGGTGCTCGCGGTGCAGTCGAGCAACAACTCGTACGTGGGCTACTACCAGTGCAACGGGCGTGCACTGCCGGTGGACCTGCGCCAGCCAACGGCCCCGCTGCTGGCCGCCACGCTGCAGCACTTGGCGGGCCTGCTGCCCTCGCACCTCTTCTTCAGCCTGTCCCATAAACAGCTGATGCAGGTGCGCGCGTGCCTGCCATTGAGCATGCTGTCATTAGTGTCAGCATTGATGATGAGGGGGGTTGTGGCTGGAAGGCATGGATGTTGTCAACTAGTGACTTATGCTGGCATCCAAAACTAGTGACGTATGCTGGCATCCGTTTCCCTTGCCGCCCACGCCGTTGACTTTCTAGGACATTAAGGCTGCGGCGTGCACCCGTCACGCTGGCAACTTGGAAGGGCTGGGGAACCCTTGTAGGGGATGATGGAACCACCCGCCGTGTGATTGTGCATGAAGGTGAGCTGGGGTCCTTGCCTATGGGCATGCCTGTAGGGTTAGGGACACCCAGGCTGGGACTTAGTTTTCCATTCCCCTGACCTTTCTGCCTATATGCGCAACCCCGCCTATTCACCCGGCAGAACTTCATGTGGTCAGTCGGCCGCAGCCCCCAGTCGTACATGCGAGGGGGTGCGCCGCCCGCGCTTGCCCAGTTCCACATCGACACGGCACGCCGCGGGTGGGTGGTGTCGGGCCTGGACACATCCATCGCGGAGATCAACCGCGGCATCAGCATCCTGACGGGCGAGAGGACCGGTGAGGTGCCCCGTGAGGGGCTGTGGCGATATGTGGGTTGAGCCCTACCAAAGATGGCCTGTATGGATGGCATATTTTGACCCTCTGGACCCTGTCAAGCGGTTTCGATGCCCTGCTCCCCACTGCGCAGCGTGTATGAGATATGATACGACTCAATGGCTGAAGGCGAAGTTAGTTTTGTTTTCTAAGGTTTTGCCGTTCAGGAGCTCGCAGTGCCAGGGCAGCCAGCATTTTGTTGCCGCAGGTGGGCAGGCGGAGTTCTGGCGATGCTCTTCTTGTCAGCCAATTCCTTCCCAGCCGCATGATCTCTGCAGAGCCCAAGCATGTGTGCCAGCCTCTGAATGTCTTAGCAAACTGTATCTCTGGTAGTGAGGCTTGTGGGACAGGTCATCAGAAAGCCGCAATAGCTGCACATTGGCCAGCATCCATGGCGGCTGGCGCCTCGGCGCATGTGCCTTACTCTGCCTTGTGGATGTATAGCCTCCGTACCAGGTGTTTCATACGCAAGACTGGGGACCTGAACCTCATTTAATGCTTGTCATAGTATGGCAAGGTTATTGCAAGCGGTGGTGCAATCTTCCTGCATTTCTTCTGGGCTTGTTCAATACGCACCTCTGTTGCTGCTCAATCTTTCGTAGTGCGGTGATTTGCGTGGAGCTGTTTTCGGGTTGAGTTGGATATTGCAGGTAGGCTCGAATAGGAGCTAGGACCTTTGTCAGCTACCCGGCTTGCTTTGCGTCTCTAAGGACATGGCAGTCCTCATGGATGCATGCGTTGGTTCATTTTCAGGCCCGTGCATTGCAAACTGGCATACAGTATGCCTTCCAAGCGATCATGTGGCTCACTGAATGCGGTCAATTGACTGTGGTAAATAGACTGGGATAATTTGTTCGTTACTACAACAACTTATTTTCCCAACCGCAGAGATCTCCACGTTTGAGATCTTCAACTCGTGGCGGGTGCCCGAACTAATAGACGAGTACACCAAGACAATCAGCTTGTGGGAAAAGGTGGGTGGGGCCACGTGCCCCCTCATATGGCACTGCATCGCGCATGCCGTGTTTGTGTTGGATGCCGGTTCTCCTTGGGGCGCATTGCCACCATACGTCGCGTGGTAGCTCCTTATATTGACCACCTTCTGCTACGGTTGCAAATCATTGTTTTCTCACATTTATAGAGTCGCTTGCTTGAACTGATAGATTCGCTTGCTTGAACTGTTTGAATGGCCTCCTTTTTCTGTTGGTCTGTTTGAATGGCCTCCTTTTTCTGTTGGTCTGCTTGAATGGCCTCCTTTTTCTGTTGGTCTGTTTGAATGGCCTCCTTTTTCTGTTGGTCTGTATGAATGGCCTCCTTTTTCTGTTGGTCTGTTTGAATGGCCTCCTTTTTCTGTTGGTCTGTATGAATGGCCTCCTTTTTCTGTTGGTCTGTTTGAATGGCCTCCTTTTTCTGTTGGTCTGTTTGAATGGCCTCCTTTTTCTGCCAAAGGACCTTGGGCCTACTTGGACGTGAGCACGTGTCTGTATATGTATCGTGTGGTGAGCATATATTTGGCTGCTGAGGTCTGCTTGAATAGCTCATCTATTCATGTAAGAGAGAGATTCTGCTGTGTGTCTTGAGCTTGCCAACGCGTGGTCAGTCTTGCTGTTGTATACTGAAGCCTCCTCGGTGCCCTCTTCTATGTTATCTTATATAGCCAGCGATTGGCATCTTTGTAACCAAAGCATACTAGCACCACAGTTTCTGGTACCAGCAGTACCTAACCAACCAACCAACCAACCAACCAACCAACCAACCAACCAACCAACCAACCAACCAACCAACCAACCAACCAACCAGCCAGCCAGCCAGCCAGACAAACAAACAAACAAACAAACAAACAAACAAACAAACAAACAAACAAACAAACAAACAAACAAACAAACAAACAAACAAACAAACAAACAAACAAACAAACAAACAAACAAACAAACAAACAAACAAACAAACAAACAAACAAACAAACAAACAAACAAACAAACAAACAAACAAACAAACAAACAAACAAACAAACAAACAAACAAACAAACAAACAAACAAACAAACATACAACCAACCAACCAACCAACCAACCAACCAACAACCTGCCCGCCCGCCCGCCCGCCCGCCCGCCCGCCCGCCCGCCCGCCCGCCCGCCCGCCGCCGCCCGCCCGCCGCCCGCCCGCCCGCCCGCCCGCCCGCCCGCCCGCCCGCCCGCCCGCCCGCCCGCCCCCCCGCCCCCCCGCCCGCCCGCCCGCCCGCCCCCCTGCCTCCCCCCCCCCACCCTCGTGTGGGAAAGCAGCGTCTCCCTTGCCCAGTCTTCTGCCGCACCAGGCTTCTGCCCCTGTCATCCACGGCAACCGTGATTTGCCACACCTGTATCAGGGGCGTGTCCAAGGAAGATGTCCATCCAAATAGCTCTCTAGGTTGCTTCCGGGATAGGCACGCGCCACCTGCACTTACCTTAACACCTGCCTCGGGCACCTGCCTACTGTGTGAACGCCCCTGCCAGATCGTGCAATTCATGGAGCGGCTTGACTTTGCGCGCGCGACATCGGAGCTTGCTGCGCTGGACGCCGCCTCCAAGAGGTGCGACGATACCATGCCATGTGGCAAAGAAGTTGCCTTGAGGCAACCTGAGGAGAATGCCATAAGCGCGCAGTTGGCGTGGGGCTTATTCTGGCATCCATTGTGGCATGGGGATTGTGATGGTGTCAATGCTGCTGTTGCCCCCAGTGGCGCCCATGCCCCTGCTTATTGCGGATAGTTTGAGTTTTGCGTCGCACCATGCTGTTGTGATGATGGGACAGGCTATGGCAGGAAAAGTTTGCAACGGGCTCCATTGCGCTACTTGGATGAATTGGATGTCTGGGGAGCTGATGGGAAGTAGATTAGCATGAGCAAGTACAGATACCTGTCTGCCCCACCCGGATTTGGGAAATGGACTGGTCCCCCGCTCCCATGCACATGGCAGCTTCATGCCGCCCGAGCTTGGCCAGCCCACGCCTGTCCTGTCACACTCATGGCATGCTTCACCACCCAGTACTCTTTTGCTGCACCCTGCGACCCTTACAACCACCCTGTTCTCATCCATGTACTGAAATTTCCCACCCCATGCTCACCCCTCACCCCTTGTAAACCTGGAGCAGGTTCCACAAGCTGACGAAGGAGCTGGCGGCGGAGCTGCACCCGGTGCGCTGCACGCGGCCGCGACCGCTCTCGCGCCTGTATGTGCTGCTGCCGGGCATGGGGCTGGCCATCTTCTTTGTGCTCGCCGCGCTGTGGGGCACGCTGCGCCCTCGCAAGGTGAAGCCAAAGATTAACTAAGGCGCCCGCGGGGGGAGCGCAGCGTATGTCTTGCGGCCTAGCACCTGCGAGCCATGCCGAGCACGGAAGGGGTCGGGCTAGTTGTAATGCTGAATGAGTGTTCCGAGGGCTGGAGGGTCTGCGCAGGTTGTCTGCAAGCGACACAGGGATACAGCCAGCATTCTGCGCAGTGTTGACCAAATGGTGTGGGGGGACAGGGACAGGGAACATGAGCAGGCCACCATGCTGTTGCGAGACACCGTGCCAAGCTTCTGCAGGGGAGTTGGTTTCCTGTTCCCACCCAGCAATCAACATGGTGCATGGCTCTCTGGCGTTACCAGTTGCCTAGCAGCTGGCCTGTGGCAGGCCTGCCATGATTGCCTCTCCATCTTGTCCATCGCTCCATGCATGCCGTCGTGCGAGCGTGGCATTCTCCATTATGGGGTGCGGGTCCTGTTTATGACCGGTACCGCGATTGATGCTGTAATGACACATCTAAGCAACTCACACATCAAGTATCGGCATCGGCATGCCAGCTTCTGGCTGGGCGCATTGCATGGGGATTCTGGGGACTGTGTCCTCTGCATGCACTGGATGAGTCTACCACAGCATGCTTGGTGCCATGCTGTGGATGCATCCGTACAGGGATGACGCTAGTGACTACCAGTCTGAATGAGCCACAAAGCTCTCAATGCTCTTCACATGGTGATTACTACTTGCCATGCCTTTTTGCCATGTCTTGTGTGCCCGTGTAGATTGGCCTGCTGGGATGGTTTTTGATCCAGTTATACCCACCAACAATGGGTGGTATCTGAGAGTGAAAAAATGATGGCATACCCAGTAGCATGTTGACCTTCAGGCAAGTTAGATCATGTGGTTAGAAATAAGGTAGATGTTTTCGTTAGAGCCTGTTATAGTTGCTACAAAAGATTTCAAGCATGCAAACAACATAATCACAATATGCATTTTTTTCCCTTTTCGCGTCATCGACCATTCGAGCTTCTGCATGGGCATCACTTCGATCCCGGATGCATGTTTGATCTCACAACCTGCTAGTCTAAAGCGCAGATGCCGGCCAGTAGTCGGTCGGGTCATTACTCTGCATTGATCCACATCAACACGGCCTGCCCTGCAAAATCAGGCATCAAGTAAGTAAGTAAGTAAGTAAGTACTTGTGTGTCATGCGCAAAGGCATGCCACGGAGTACGTACTATTAATTAATTAATTAATTAATTAATTAAACTCGTGCTCCCGTTGGGGAGTCACGGAGCACCGAAGTGCTTTTAATCCCTGTGTGTGCACTACAGGAGAAAGGGCAGAGACCCCCAGTCTCCTTCATGCCAAAGGCATGCCACAGCTGCAATCGGGCGCGGCTAGCTAAAAGGACAGGCTAACGATCCGGCAAACTGTGGGTGCAATAAGACCCATGTGAGCATATCATAGCAAGGAGCGTGGGCAAGTAATCTGAACATAGCCAGGGCGTAGCATGGCTGTACTAGGACTAGGCTATGGCTGGTTGTGTACCGTGCGTTGGCGGCACGTGACTAGGTGTGTTGGCACAGCTAGGCAACATTCTAGGCATGGCTGCCTTAGCGGCAGTGACGCCAATGGTTACAAGCTAGGGCTATTGCTATTCTAGCCCGCTGGGGGCGTCCACATCTTGTGGTTGATCATCAGGTCCCCGCCCCTCCAGTACACCTTGGGCTTCTGGGGGTCCTGCTTATGGCGGAGGTATTCCGGCCACAGGTCGCGTCGCTGCTGTTGCTGAGCGGGGGTGAGGTCGTCATCCAGCGTCCAGGTGAGGTCGTGCAACCGCTTGCGACGAGAGAGGAACCGCTGCTTATCCTCAGGGGAGGAGAAGGTGAGTAGGACTGGTGGGGGAGCCGCCTTGTCCCGTGAGTGGGGAAGGCGGTGGCACCCACGCAGTTCTACCTCACCTACCAGGCCCATGAGGGTAAGAAGCTGGTTCTTGAGCTCGTCAGCAAGAGAGGTTGACGTCTCACCTGGCTTCTGGGGGAAGCGACGTAGCACCACTCGGCACTCGCGGCGAGCGCGATCGGTGACCTCCCGTTGCTGGGCCTGGCGGTGGTCCTCCAGCTCCTGGAGCTTTGTGGCGATGGCGTCGGTGGTGGAGGCGGTCGCTGACCGCAGCAGGTCCGCGTAGGAGAGCGGCGGGAGGTCGCCAGCATCCTGCCGGGGTGGCTGGGATGCAATGGTGGCCGTCTGCTCCGCTATCTTGGGGACCTGTGTGGCCAGGGCCTCGGTGTGGGCGGTGATGGCCTCAAGCTTCTTCAGGAGCACGCCACACTTGCCCTCCACCTGGTTAAGGCGAGAGACAAGTGCCGCATGCGTTTCCGAAGCTTGTGCCGCGGTGTGCAGCGTCGTGAACTGGGGCTGGAGCTTGTGGACGACCTTGGTTTCCACGTTGGAGACCCGGGCCTCGACCGTGTTGAGCGTGGTGTTCAGCGATGTCAGCTGCTCGGCCAGCGGCCAGGTCACGTGCTCCTCCAGCACTGCGCGGATGTCATCCTTGCAGAGGGAGGAAGCCGAGGGGGCTGCCGGCTGTGCGGGGGCTGGGGTGCGGAGCGTGCGGGTGATGTCGATGAGGCGGAGCTGGAAATGGCTGGTCAAGATAGCCAGGCGTTGTTGTGCTTCGTTCATAGCATAGAGCCAGGACATGTCTCCATCGTAGTCAATAGCCCCCTTCACGAAGAGCTTCCGCTCCTGTTCGAGGAACTGGAGAACGTACTATGCTAATCTCATGCTACGTACTATGCTAATCTCATTAGAAAAAATAATTACACAAAAGTTTAAACAAATATCATCTGCATCATTCCCCAACCATTAAGCACTAGATGGGGATGTAATCCTCATCCGAGCTGTACTGTAATGGCAGACGAGGCGGTAGTGTAGCGGCTATCCTCAGGGCCAATAACCTCCACCTGCGGACTTCTACCCTGGCTAGCAACGGTCATCAGTCGGTATCAGTCATGTACATGTGTGCCTAGCTATGATGTGCCACACTCCAGATGATTAATTAATTAATTAATTAGAAACATCACTCCGTTGGGAGTACATGTAGCACATATCCCTGAGAAGGGGCATATGGCTTTTAATACATTCTGGGCTACTTCCTGCAAGGGTGGGAATGTAAGCAACACTTGCTCTAGGTGCACCAAGGCACCTGCACCCTCATGATCTTCACACTATGCCCAGCTAAGGGGGAGTATGTCATGTGGGGGAAGATCATCATATGGCTATACAAGAGCTAAGGCATGGCTTCTCGACAGAGAGCATCTCTCTGCACGGCATTAAAATTTAAATTAAATTAAATTATAACATGTCTCCGTTGGGAGATCATGTAGCACATATTCCAGGTTGGATGGGTGGTGTGGAGGAAGCCGCGTAATCGAACTAACCTAACTCTAAGCTATATCTAGTCTAGAAAAAGCCTATCTACGCTACTCATCAAAACGGCTCCTCCTCTTGGGGGGAGGCGGCTTGCCCACAGGGGCTGGCGTGTGCGCCTTGACAATCTTCTTCCACCGCGTCTTGTCCTGCATGGCAGTCCAAAGACGGGAAAGAGAATGGATGCACGGCATAGCATGGCTAAATTCTTAATGCGACATCCATGGGGGTCCCATTATAGGCAGGGCGTGGCTAAATTCTGAAGGCATCATCCATGGGGGCCATTATGGGCGCACATGCGCGTGGGCCACATGCTAGGCTAAGCCTGACTAATCTACACTACTGGTATATATTCCCTAGTCTACTGGTTGTCTCTTTGATATATTCCCTAGTCTGAGGTGGCAGGGGGGGCCTGCCAGGGCTTGTGGTCAACGTGGATGACCGCCCCCCTCCAGTATACCGGCTTCCCCCTTGCGCTCTGCCGGAGCTGAAGGTAGGTCGGCCATAGCTCGCGTCGCCGCTGTTGCTGGGCCAGGGTCAAGTCGTCGTCCAGCGTGAAGCGAGTCTCCGGGAGCTTCTTGCGGCATTTAAGGAACGACAGCTTGTACGCCATGTACTTAAGGGTGAGGAGCACGGGTGCCGGGCCAGCCTTCCCCCGCGCGCGGGGGAGGTTGACAGCCGACATGTCCAGCTCACCAGTGAGTAGCGTGGGGGCAAGAATGGCGCGCTTAAATGCCTCAAGAAGGCTCGTGGAGGTCTCACCTGCCGGCTGGTCGAAGTGCTTGACGATGACATTGTGGCTGCGCCGGGCGATGTCGATCGGCTTCCTCGCGAAGGTCGAGGGCTTGTTGCTTGAGTTGTGCCGAGATGGTGGAGGTGGTGGAGGTGGTGTGCTGCTTAAGCAAGTCCGCCACATCTGCAGCTAGGGGCGTCACAGTGCTGTGAGATGGCTTCTTGGAGGTGGAGGAGAAAGGTATATTCGGTCAAGGGGGAGGGTTTTCGGAGGTCCACGGCAGAGCGCTGAAGGATGGAAAAGAGCTAGGGCGGCGAGCTGAAGGCGCGGTCGGGACCAGCCAGACGACTGGTCAGGTTCGCCGTGAGAAAACTGGCCGTCAGACTGGCCGCGGAATTGGTGATAGATAGCGTTGGAGGCGCTGGCACAGGTCAAGAAGGGAGGCGTACGACCCATAAAACACGAGCTCCAGTATCCTAATGGGTGGCAAGTCGAAATAGCCGGTGTTGACGTTGAATGTGGAAAATAGCTCGGCAACACGTCAAAGTCGTTCTCAGACCAGTTAGGTTCGGCTGCCAGGCGGCTGCATTTGGGTTCAGGCGATGCAGAAGGCGAGGCAGGAATCCCGGGAGGTTTCGAGGCGACCACCAGTGCGCGACTAGTGTCACCACTGCCTGCAGGACCTGAGGGCGAAGCTGCAGCCGGAGCTGCAGACGTATGGTTGTCTCCTTAAGGTATTTTCAGAGCTTAGCGCAGCCGCCAGGCTGCGTTGCGTCGAGGAGCGCTTGCTCGTCATATATTGCGTAATAGCTTCGGAAAATTATATCAGCGTGTGCGTCTTAGAAAGACGAAGCGATTGTGATATTCACAGCCGAATTTGGTGCCCAAACGTGAAGGTTATGAGCTCCGCCGTCAGCCATGGCTACCTTGTGGCTCGTGGCTCGTGGCGTGAGCATCATGGCCGGGCATAACTTCAGCCTCGAAGCTGTGAGGACGGGGAGGACAATTACCATGCATGAGCTACATCGCATTTGAGAGCAATCCCGTCAAGTGCTAAGCTAGCCGCGCTACCGATCGAAGCTTGTTTAGTAATTAATGTGCATACTCACTATAGCTGGGATACCTCTACTGATTCTGATTTGGCACGCCGCACAGGTGAAAACCATTTGCGTTCAGTCCCTCTACTGATGTTTAGCAATGTGTTTTACGATCGACTGTATATGCATAGTTCGTGCTAGACACCGGTGTACAACTTGCCATTCGACTTATGCGTTTACTGGCAAGCCACGTGCTTGAGCATGGTGTATACTTCTCCTGTACATGGACATTCCAAAACCAGTGTTCACCGACAAATTATGTATGCTAGAATTCTCAATTTGAACACAAAAGCAGGTATCCATCCCCTGAGGCCAGCCTGAGAACTGCAGCAGAGGCCACACACGTGCCATGCGGGCGAGCACTTTATCACAGACCTAAATGAAGTATCTTTTGGATAGTACTTCCTGAGCCAAATGCCTGTGTCCACGTGGTCTGAGGGGATGGATGGAGCCAGCTACAAGAGCCGATACTATGTACATGTGCTTGCGGTGTGCATGATGCACCTACAGAGGGACCATGGCCATGCGGCGTGTGCGATCAGCCGCAGTCCATCACAGCCGTGGATAAAAACGTCACCAAGGGGTGGGCAGGAGAGAAGGACATGCCTGCATGCGCCAGCACGGGAACTACCACGGCTGTATGCCCGCAATGTTCTACCCTTTTCACTGCGCCAGCGCCCTCTACCCCCCTGCAACCATTACTGGCTACAGGGCGCCCTTGCACATCTAAGGGCGCCACCAGTCGCCAGATGCTGACCTTCTGGACCAGCCGGGTGGCACGAGCGGCGCTAGGTGCTGATCTTGTTGATGACGGTCTGGTGGATGGAGCGTAGCTGCGTTGTCCACTTGTCCATGGCGGTGTACCTCAGCATGCCCGCGCTGCGGTCACCCAGCTCCAGCAGCTGGTTGACCTGGTCGATGTGGCCGCAGATGCGGTTGTCCAATATCAGAGACACCAGCAGCTGTTCGACGTCACGCTCAGGGATGTTCAGTTCCTTGGAGACAAAGGGGATGCGGATGCGGGTGTACGGCTTGATCAGCTTGAGCAGCACCTGTGTGCGGATGTTCTTCAGCAGCAGGTCCTCGATGTAGTTGCGGATGAAAGCATCGTCCATGATCGTGCGGCGGTCGCGCTTGAGGATGGTCTCGAACTCCAGGATGTCGTTGCGCTGGTACGCGCCCACCAGGTTGGTCATCGCCACCACCTCCGGGTCGCTCTTGTACGGCTTGGCCTCCTGCGCGTCAAACGGGTTCACCTCGCTCTCCATCAGCATGGACGCCAGCACGAGGTACTTGAGGCACTGGATGCGGCGCGGGTTGCCCGCCTCGTCGTAGTTCTTGAACGCCTCAAAGAAGTCGGTCGCCGCCGCGTCCCACACGCGCTCTGCCATGTGCATCTTGCCGCCGCACTCACGCAGGATGCCCATGATGCGCGGGTGCGGGATTGCGCTCTTGATGCTCAGTGCGCGCTGGTACAGCTGCTTGAGTTTCTTGGTGTTCTTCGTCTCGGTGTACATCTGGATCTCTACCGCGTACACCTCCAGCAGGTGCGTGCCCTTCTTCTGGTCGTCGCTACCGTCCTCGCGTGTGCATGACTTGTGCAGCTCCTTGAGAGACTTGGCCATCCGGCCGTACTCCTTGTTGTCGAACCACAGCTTGCACAGCTTCAGATTGGTCTTGAACCAGAGTCGCTCGTTGGGCGCGTCGTCCAGCGCGCGCAGCGTCGTCTCGTAAAACTCCTGCAGCAGCTCCACCTCCTTAGACGCCGACACAAAGTCCAGGATGCTGCTGATGCACTTTTCGCTGTAGTTGCGGGTAACCGCGCTCTTTATGTAAGTGAGCATCTCCCGGTACGCCTCCATCATCGTACGGAAGTTGCCCATCCGGTAGTGCAGCTTGACCATCTGCTTCAGGGCCTTGAAGCCCCACTCGCCTTTTTCCTCCTCCATACTAATCACCGCCCGGAAGCCCTCCAAAGCCTCCTTCGGCTCCGATTCTATCATGCCCTTGGTGTTGTAATAGTGGTTCTCAATGTCAACATTTTGCTCTTCCGGCTCGTCATCCGAGTACTCGAACCCATAGTCTTCCATATCCGAGTCGCCCATTTTTGCCGAGAAGTGGCAGGCGCGCCTGAGGCGGACAAGTCAAGCACAGCGGGCAAGAGGACTGCAGTCTATTTCAAGAGCAGCCCTGCGGGGGGGGGGGTCTGACTTACGAAAGGGCCCAACTGCAGGATAAGCTACGCGTCAGCCATAAATGACTTGCGCAATCCTTCAACAGAGAGAACAAAAGGATCTACACACAAAGTACCGGGGACGACAACCATGCGCTAAATTATTGTGATTATCCTGCTCAGGAATAGGGCTCAGGATGGCCAAAACACCTCGGTTTATTCGGGGAACTCCATCGCCATGCCACCCCGCGTGCAATTGCAGCTTATTGTATTGCAATTTCGCGGTCCTGGCAGACAGTAGCGCTGGAAAGTGGGACCACGGCGCCGGGTTCCAGTAGAAGAGATTGAGGCGTATAGTCCTGGGACGAGCCGTTGCGCGCAAAGGAGATAGCAAGTATCCTTATATAATATTGGTTTCTCCCTTCTACTTAAGAATCCTTATGTATTCGTCGCTATATCCCTACATATTAATGATATCCTTATTATATATTGGGCGGGCGTCGCACCTCGTTTTATTTAGGGCAATAAGTTTGCAAGCGGTCACTGGTCAGTCGGTCAGTCTGCAGTCAGACTACCAAGCGGGCTGCGAAGGAACGGTCAGCGAGGAAGATGTAAAGCGCCGCTTCAGTAAAAAAGGCGGGAAGCACGCACACCGACCAGGACAGGAGGCAGATGCACACTTGTCATGCGGGCGGGGCCTCGGCGATGAAAACGCAGAAATGACTTCTCCTGTGCTACGTCTGACTTATGACACTTCCTCCCGAGCTTTGACAGCGAATGGGCTCCTGTGATCGTGGCACTTGGTTATTCATGGAGCCGCCAGCCTTGAGACAAGGCCTTCTGCTTCACGGGCGCGTTCTAGGAATGTGCGGAACATGCCATGCGTGCGCAGTCGGTAGAAAGAGCCTTCCAAGAAAGCGCAAATTTAAAGCGGATGGACGACTAGATGCTTTGATCGTGTGCATGCGGAAATGCAAGCCAGTGCAGTTTTGAAAGACACCCTGCGTGACCAAGTTGATGTGATCGGGAAAGGAGTGGCGTTGCTGTTGCAGCCGCAACCTGACCCTGCAACCCCGGTGCGTGTCTGTTTGCGATCCCTTGCCAGTGCAGAAAACCGCACGGCACCGCAGGAACCAAATAGAGAAGTGGACCTTAATATCTTTTTTAAGGATGCCCAACTTTCCCAAAAATATGATATTGCACAGTTGGCAGCCGTGCAGAAGGATGCGGGTTGTAATAGCGTCGACGTAGTCCATGGATCTGCCGCGGATTTTCGTCGGGATGCTCAGCAACCTTGGGGGCAAGAGAGTGAAATCTGCCAAGAGCCTGGGCTGAAAAGCGGCGGGGAACTGAAAACAGTAGGCGATTGTGAGCAACCTCAGCACGGAAATCTGCGCTGCGAGCAGGTTTTTTTGGGTGAACCAGACGACAGCAAGCAAAAGCGCTCAAGTGATATTGTAGTAACGTCTAAGGTCGGGGCGGTGGCGGGCAAAATTGATGCCATAGGAGGAAATAATGACCACGCTGCCCGCAAACGGGCTGAGCAAGCGCCTGTGACACATATAAATTCAGAAACAATGGCTCCGGCGAAGCCAGACATGAACGGAGTTATTGCACGGGATGATCCTGGCTCGACAGCACCTGTGGTTGCCGGTGACACTCGAGTCAGCCGACCAGGAACTGATGGCGTGATTGCTGTGGAGGCGTCCCATGTATATTCTTCGTTCCCATTGACCCCTGATGGCAAGGCACACTCCAGGTTGCCGGCGGCACATTCCCCGCCCTTGCCTGCTTTACTCGCTGGCAATCCCAACTATCAGTCCATGCAGCCCCTCGCAGCCCTCGCTGAGGGTACTTCGCGAGGGGGTGACGTGGCCACACCGGCGCCCAGCCTGCAGAGCACGCTGGACAGCAAGGACGCGCAGCTCTACCGCGCATCACAGTCGCTGGCCCGCCTGCGCAAGGAGGTGGAGGAGCTCAAGGCTCGCAACGGGGTGCTTGACGCGGAACGCCTCGCGCTGCATGAGGAGGTGTGTGAGGGGGGGGGGGGATTGGACGGTGCTGGGTAGGCAAGTGGTACGACAGGCTGTGTCGGCATGAGCCAGGGTGAAGGGCTCTGATGGGTCCAAGTGCAGAACGGGTGGGGTGACGTCTCTGTGGCACAATTGGCATTGTTGTACTGACACGTGTCCCACCTTGCATTGCCGCCTGCCCCCCCTTGGCCAGATCCGTTGGTTGGCTGACCGCCGTGTAGAGGAGGAGGTGGAGCGCAAGCAGCTGGCGCGGGAGCTGGAGGAAGCGAGGGCAATGCTGGTCGCGGCCACCAGCAGCGCGGCGGTGGCGGCCCCCCCTGCAAGTGACCAGCAGTTCCTGGAGCTGCAGGCCATGCTGCACGGTGAGGGCTGCTGCATGATGATGGTTGCACGGTGAGGGCTGCTGCATGATGATGGTTGCACGGTGAGGGCTGCTGCATGATGATGGTTGCACGGTGAGGGCTGCTGCATGATGATGGTTGCACGGTGAGGGCTGCTGCATGATGATGGTTGCACGGTGAGGGCTGCTGCATGATGATGGTTGCACGGTGAGGGCTGCTGCATGATGATGGTTGCACGGTGAGGGCTGCTGCATGATGATGGTTGCACGGTGAGGGCTGCTGCATGATGATGGTTGCACGGTGAGGGCTGCTGCATGATGATGGTTGCACGGTGAGGGCTGCTGCATGATGATGGTTGCACGGTGAGGGCTGCTGCATGATGATGGTTGCACGGTGAGGGCTGCTGCATGATGATGGTTGCACGGTGAGGGCTGCTGCATGATGATGGTTGCACGGTGAGGGCTGCTGTATGATGATGGTTGCACGGTGAGGGCTGCTGCATGATGATGGTTGCACGGTGAGGGCTGCTGTATGATGATGGTTGCACGGTGAGGGCTGCTGTATGATGATGGTTGCACGGTGAGGGCTGCTGCATGATGATGGTTGCACGGTGAGGGCTGCTTGTTCCTATGCTGCATGATGAGGGTTGCCGTTTGAGGTTTGCTTGGCGAGAGTCGCCTGACTGATGGTTGTAGGTGAGGGTGCCTGCACAGTGAGGGTGGCGAGAGGGCTGCACTGTGCGTATGGGGGAGCCACTCTCTGTGGTAGTCTGTGCAGAAGGGCGGTGTTGCGGGTCGTCCTGCCCGCCTGCCCACGGCAAGCAGCATGGCTAATGCAAGGAGGTTCTCTAATGCTGCCAGTCCTATACGTTGGGGTGGCAGATGCGTGGTGCCAGAGAGCGGTCCGCTTACTGGGCATGCACGGCGCTTGTTAGTGTGTATGCTGACATCCCTCCCCCCATCATCATCCCTCCCCTTCCCCTTCTTGCCTGCCCTTCGTGGCTTTTGTGTGCGCAGACTCGGCGGTGGCGGCGCAGCAGCTGCACGACACGCTGGCATCCGCCACAAGCGACAGCGTGCGCAAGAGGCAGGAGGAGGAGCACAGCAGCAAGGAGGTCAAGGACTTGAGGGGTGGGTGTGCGTGTGTGGCAGGAGGGCAAGGAGGTCAAGGAACACGAGGGGTGGTGGTGCGCGTGTGGGAGGAGGGCAAGGAGGGCAAGGACTTGAGGGGGGGGTGCGCAAGGAGGGCAAGGAGGGCAAGGAGGGCATGGAGGGCATGGAGGGCAAGGAGGGCAAGGAGGGCAAGTAGGGCAAGGAGGGCAAGGAGGGCAAGGAGGGCAAGGAGGGCAAGGAGGGCAAGGAGGGCAAGGAGGGCAAGGAGGGCAAGGAGGGCAAGGAGGGCACGGAGGGCAAGGACTAGAAGAGTGCGTATAATATCGTGGGATGGAAGGCATGGCGATGTGCTGGACATGTATCGGTGCTGCACTTTCTGATGTCTTTGCTTTTATGGATAATGCATCATGTACCCACCGGTGATGTCGACTGTTGCATATTCGTCTCTCTGCCCAAAACGTTTTGTGTTTCCTTTTTACAACCTTATGCTACCCCTGCCCCGCACACACACCATTGCACATGTCTTTGCGTGCGTGTGGCAGGCCTCATCGGTTCCCTGCGCGCGCAGTGCTTTGAGCTGACCAGCGAACGCGATGCATTACGGGCCAGTCTGCAAGCTGCGCTCACCAGTAATGTGAGCGGGGGTGGCGTTGGCGTTGGCGTTGGCGGCGGTAGTGGTGCGCCACCCATGGGTCATGAGCCGCCCATGCATCTGCTGCCACCCGCGATGGCGCCTCATCAGCACCACGCAGGACCAGCCCCATCCGTTCCCCCCCATCACCACATGATGCCACACCACGCGCCCCCCCACCGAGAGCCGCCGCCCCCGCTTCCCAAAGAGCTTGCGCTACGTATGCAAGAGTCCCCCGCGTGGGGCCATACTGCGGTGCCTCCGCATTCGCATGCGCCCCATGGCCCGCCACACCGCGCGCCGCCGTTGCAGGAGATCGGCCCGCCACCGCGTCGCCCAGGGAGCGTGGGCAAGGGGTCGCCCCCCTTCCCGATGGTCTCCCCCACCGTCCCCTCCCGCGGCCGTGTCCACGCGTCCAATGGCAGCGCGCCACACCCGCCCAGTGGCAGCAACCAGGAGCGTACACTGACCAGCAGCGAGCGGCATGGAGGGGAGCATGGGGCCCACAGCCACCGCCGCCTGCCCTGGCCGCTGGGGCATGACTTCAACTCGGCGGCGCAACAGGAAGAGCGGGCCAGTCGGCCCATCGTGCTTGACCCTGCGGACCTGATCAAGGGGACGGCACCACTGGTGGCCGCGGCCAAGGGGGGGGCGCCGCGCTCACCCCCACGAGGCGCGCATGGCAAGGATGGGCAAGAGCGGGGTGGCAGGGAGGCGCATGGTTCTGCGGTGGCCAGCGGCCACTCCTCTGGTGAGGTGGGCATTGCGGGCGGGCAGCGCGGCAGTGTCAGCCAGCGGGCGCAGGGCGGTGCGGGCGTAGGGGAGGAGGTGGTGTCTCATCCACCGCGAGGGGACAAGGGGGCGGTCAGCAGCGGTCAACAGGGGGGTGCGGGGGTGCCATTGCTGCATGGCACGGGACTGGCGGAGGAGGGAGAGGGAGTGGACAAGCAGCCTGTTGTTGTTGGGGTGAAGAGGGAGAATGAGCAAGAGGTATCGCAGGAAGCACTGCAGCTGGTGGCTGTGCCGGTGGCAAGCGTGGGGCAGGCAGCTACTGCGATCACAAGGCCAGGAACACCTCCAGATGAGGCGCCCGTGGTGCCCCTGGCTGGTGTAGGGCCAAGCGTGGAGGCTGCCACTGTGTCATCACCGGCTGCTGCTGCTGCTGCTGCAGTGATGGTTGGGGTCTTGATGGAGGCGGCGCCACAGCGCATGGAACCGCTGCAAGCATCATCGCCACAGGCGCCGCCCACCCCTGGGGAGAACACCAAGGAGCGGGCTGGCGGGGAGGAGGGGATGGAACCGCCAGCACAAACGGTGGCACAGGAGTCTGCCCCCCAGGTCAACGCTGTTGCCCGCCGCGACAAGGGTTTGGGGAGGGAGGAGGGCGTGGGCGCCTCGCTAACCGGCGCTATTGCGGCGCCGTCGCTGGGAGTTCCCGCCACGGTGGAGCCTGAGACAGGTGCGGGGCCTCACACGGAGGAGGCTCCTACGGCGGCGCCCGCACATGGGCAAGAGCCTGCCCATGCACCCAGAGTGGATGCAGGTACGGTGCCGTCAACAGCAGCAGTGCCCATCACCACGGTGCCTGGCCCCGTCTCGTCCCCCGCCACCTCGCCAGTACTCAGCACACCCCAAGGGGCAGGTGGCGGTGAGGCTGTGGGTGCGGATGCCAGTGGCCCGCTCCCCCTTGCTGTCTCAGGCACCACCAGCCCTTCTGCTGTTGGGCGCAAGGAAGACGACGAGCTCACGCCGCGCACGTCGCTGCGCAAGATGATTGTGCGCGGACGCAACGCACAGGGTGGGGGGGGAACGGGCGCAGGGTCAGGTGCAGGATCTGGCGCGAGGGCAGGCACTGGGACGGGCGCTCCTACGGCCGTCGCAGCTGTGGCAGCCGATGCAGCCGCAGCATTTACCTCTTCGACCGCGTGCGAGCAGGCTCCTCCCCTGTCCCCCACAGAGGATGAGTGCGCCACAAGGGGTGCGGGCGCCCGCAGGGATGGGGTGGCCCTGCAGGAGGCCAGGGCAGATCATGATGTGGCTGCCGCCATGTCGGGCGGGTCATACCCCCCAACCGATCAAGGCCTAGGGTTGCCCACCCGCAAGCGGCGCATCTCAGGGTCCAGTCAGGGATACAGGGAGGAGGCGGCGAGGGAGGAGGGGGCGCCCCCATCCACCAAGAAACCGTACTTCATCTGTACGGGGTTGGGCCGGCCGCCCAAGGCACATGTTGAGGGGTTGCCCGAGGCAGACGGTGTGGGGCTGGATGTGTACCATGCCAGGGGTGGTGGGGAGGTTTCTGCTGGCGACACCAGGCTGGAGGCTAGGGTTAGTGAGCAGAGCAGGGAGGGGCGTCAGGTGGTGTCCCAGGGTGTGGAGCCAGGCAACGCACCCAGCGGCTCCCCCCTGGCTCAGTCGGCGGCGGTGGCGGCTGCCAGGGCGCTGGAGCGGGCGGGGGCGATGGGGTCCATCCTCTCCAAGCCAGCCGGTGGCGAGGCGAGCCCCTCACCAGACAGAAGCCAGCCCGGCCGCGGTGCCAGGTCATCGCCTCCCGATGCACGCCTGCCATCGCAACCAACGGCTGTGTCGCCTGATGTGGCTCCCCCAATGCTGGCTCGCCTTGACAACCACGCCGGTGCAGACAAGCCTGACAACAGGGCAGGTGTGGACAAGGCGGGGGGGACAGCAGCCACGCAGGAGGCGGAGCGGCGGGGTGGCATGCGGATGCCGAGTGGAGAGGAAGGGGAGCCCACTACCCCTGCACGCCCACGTGCCCCCCGCCCGAGTGTTTGCTCCATCAACGTCCGCCTGCCGCAGAACGTTCCTTCGCCCGCTGTGCCCAAACCAGGGGGTGTGCTCGCCGCTCTGACTGCGCGCAAGCAGCAGCAACAAGAGCAGCAGCAACACCAGCTGCAGCAGCAACAGCAGGGCAGGGCGCGCGGCCCTGACGCCCGCCCCACAGTGGCCAGGTCACCCGCGAGGCCGGGCATGTCGACCCTCCATGCTGGGGGGCATGATGCACAGGAGAGGCAGGAGAGGGAACGGCGGCCCACCCGGCGCAGTGTCGGGCGCGATGCTGCCCCCAGGGGCACCCACGGGCCTCTGTTAGGCCACACCCAGAGCGACTACGGCGGAGGTTACCCACAGGGGGAGCTTGAGATGGCTGGGGGTGGGGCACCGATGCGGCACCCCACCCCTGCGCGTGGGAGGCCCCAGGCGCTCATGGGCCCCCACAGGACCCAGGTAGAGGAGGGGGTGGCGTACGGAGGCGCGGGCGCAGCGCAAGGGTTCTACCAGGCTGCGGGCGCGGAGGAGTACGGGGGGCATGGGCGGGGGGGGCGCGCGCTGAGCCCCCCTGCACGCTCTCTGGCCGCACCGCCGCACGGCACGCCGGCATCGCCCGCGGTCCGTGCTCGGCGGCACCCGCCGATGGACATGGAGTACGGTGACGTGGATGCAGCGGGGTACGCCTACGGGGTGGAGGGGGAGGAGGAGCCCAGCGGGTGGGTGCCCGCAGTGCCAGGGCGGCAGCGACCCAGCCGGCGCGTGGCAGTACCGCCTCATGTAAGTGGTGATTGCACAACGTGTTGATGTGGCCAGCGCCAAATGATGTGAATGGTAGCGTTGCCGTTCTATCAGGGCAACGGGGCGGAAACAGAAACCAATTCTTTCCCTACTGCTAGTTGCAGCTTGCGGCCTGCACGGTGTTATGGGCATGCCACGGCACAGCAGCATGCACTAGCAGGTTGTGCGATCCCACACTTTGCCAGTGTACTTTCGTGTGCTCTTCTGATTGTCCTCTATGCGTGCGTTGAAGTGGTTCAAAGTCCCAAGGCAAGGTTGATACATTGTGTCAGTGCCCACAGCCTGCATGCAGGACCCTGCCAGCAAACCTCCCACACTGAAACGAATGATGACCCCATGTTTTTCCCAGGGGATTGACATGCATGGGATAATTCTTGCCCCTGCTGCTGATGCCACGACAAAGACTAAGGTGATGTTGCCTCGTGGGACGTTTGGTGTTCATGCCTGCAGGGCCGTGTCAAGCCGCCGCCGCAAGCGTACGACCCGTATTCGACGGGCGAGTACTACGCGGGCGAGGCGGCAGCACCGCGCGCAGGGGAGTATCCACATTCCCTGGCACCATACCCGGCAACCAACCTGGCTGGCCAGCGCCCGCTGCTGCCCCTGCAAAAGCGTGCGCGCTACGATGAGGCGAGGGGGGGGGAGATGGGCGCGAGGGGGGGCTTGCGGAGCCGGACGGAGGAGGATGCGTTCTTCGATGATGGGACAGGGGCGGCATACCCCTGGGAAGGAGGGTGGTACGGCGGTGTGCCACGCATGGACCCTGCAGGCGGCGTGGCTGTTGCCGGGGCAGGAGCACCCTACCCTCGCCGGCTCTACCCAGGGACGTACGAGGGGCAGGAGGGTGATGTGGGGGATGCTGGTGGCGATATTGCAGGCGCCAGCATGGGTTGGGACGAGTACCAACATGGTGAGGAGGCAGCCATGGAAGGCGGCGGTGGCGTGTATGGTGCATGGGAGGACACGGGGGCGCAGCCGGGCATGCAGGCGGCTGTTAGTGGTGACATGCGGCGGCAAGCAGTGGCTCCCGCGTCGCACGGTGGCAAGGCGGCGAGGGTAGATAAGCGCGGCCGGCGCGGCAGCCAGCAGCCAGCACGAGATAGGGCCCGTTCTGGCGACCATGACGGCAGGGGCGCGTCCGAGGGTAGCAAGCAGGGGGTCGGGGGGGAGGATCGTGAGGCCCCCTCGGGGGACGTGGCAGCGGACATTGACCCCGCGATGCAGGCGCTGCTGGCACACGCGCATGGGCAGGGCAGCTACAAGACAGAGCTGTGCAAGAAGTGGGAGGCGGCAGGGGAGTGCCCCTATGGCCGCCACTGCCGGTTTGCGCACGGTGTGGAGGAACTGCAGCCGGTGCTGCGCCACCCGCGCTACAAGACCAGCTACTGCCAACTGTACCGCCTGGGCAAGTGTCCCTACGGCCACCGCTGCCACTTTTTACATGACAAGGACATTGAGGAGGGGGGCGACAAGGCCAGCGCGGAGTGAGGCTGAGGGCAGGAGGAAGGGGGGCAGGGGGGAGAGGGGCATGCCATCGTGTGCTTGCTGGTGTTGATGCTGATGACTTGGCTACAGCATCTGACCCATGCGCAGCCGATTCCCATCTTTGTTTTTCTTATCGCTCAAAGGGTTCAGGGTTTACTCTGGCAGGTGTGTCCGAGTTGGCCTTGGCAGTGCTTGGCCGTAAAAGTATAGTGCCCTGCGACGCCACCGGATTGTATGGATTGCCAACGCATCAGGTGTGATTGTGGCAGCCAGCATCGCCTTTGAGCGGGGGTTACTCTGGCAACGTGGACAAAGACCCTGCCAGCTGTTATTGTTGGCGACCACTGGAGACGTGACCACATTGTAAGCCAGGTGGGCACCACCTGTCGGGTCGGCACTGCCAGGTGGCCACCACCGGTCGGGTCGGCACTGCTCTGTCCGTTGGCATGCTGATATGCATGATGCCAATGGAAGCTTAGCTGCAGCCTAGGGCGTCTTTTGGCGACCAAGGAATGTTGGATGGCAAGTTGCATCTGGCTGGCCAGCAGCGACATTGATGGATCATTGGTGCGCTGTTTTTATGGCTGCCAGGGCGGAGGCTCATGTACATAAACATATTCTGTCAGACATCCTGGAACATGATTAAGGGTTGCTGCTCTGGTGAGTGTTTTGGCATTTCAAATCACCGCCTGTGGCGCTACTATCTTTTGTATCAGATGCAAAGTACCACACGACGCTTTGTATCTGTCCCACCTGCTGGTACTTACAAAATAGGTTGTGCCAAGTTGGAATTTTGCTTGTAAGACCTCACAAATATGCCTTGCCCCAGATGAACGGGCAGGTTCTGCATTTATTGTAGTGGCAGTTGTGCAGTAAGAAATAAGTCAAGAGCCCATTTTGCTTAGGGCTCTTGTTCGCATGTTTATTAGGCGATTCCTAGTCCAGAAGTAGGGAGTTTGTGAATCTTGTTCAGTCTTGTTTATGCGACATCCTAGATGTTGTGGGGATCGATGTTGGCGGGGATTGTGCGCAGTATTTAAATGCTTAAAATGTCCCACCCATGGTCACTGTGAGGTCCATGCAAGCTGCATGGTGAATGCGGAGGGGAGCATATTGCAGTGGTAATGTGTTTTTGTGTCTATAGGTTTAACAGCACATCTATCGGATTGAGAATAATAACCAACTATGCATGAGCCATAGTATAGTACTTTTCGCCCACTGCCGCTTTCACACCTGGACGGCACAGCGGCTCCCTACGTACACCGAGCGCGATGTCGAGAATGCGCCGTTCTCGGGAGCCGTACAACCCCGGCATGTACAGGCCAGGTTTGTTCAGAACAACTCAACTGAATCGAACTGAACGTTCAGAAAATGTGCAGAAACCGTAACATTTTGGGCTCTACGGCCGTTATAACGTTCAAATTTCGTTCAGAAACCGTGTTCCCGATATTTATTCTAAAAGTATACGCAAAATTTGACTTGGAGGAATGGAGCGTAGTACGATGCTTGCTGGACGAATTTCTGCCAGATCCCGTACTTAGCAAGCAGGGGAAAATGACTTGGGAGGATTTTCAAGTGGGTAGTACGAGGTGCTGGACGCGCCCAAGCAATCGAACGTGCATAAACCAGGACTGCGAGGGGGAGAGGGCGACGTGCTGCGACAGCACTTAATTCCTGCTGGCTGGGGATGGCGGTGAACGCTGCCTGGAAAATTGGGGATGGACGTGGGCATTGTTTTTATAGCGTTAAATGTTCAATTTCGATGCGTACCTTTGAATTGTTTCTGATCTGGCTGGCCGTTGGTGGGCAGTCACGTGCGTGGGAGAGGTTCGGGGCGCTATGGCCTGCTGCGATAGCTAGTGTCGTTGTAGATTTAGGTATTATACTATCGTGCTTCTTACACTCTTGGGCAGTTGGCTTCCTAGCGCACCGTAAGGATGACATCGACATAGCATGCACTGCAAATGGCTGACGGCGGTATGGCTGACGGCGGCCGGCGCTCAGAATTTTTGCGTCTGAGACCCAAATTCAGTCAGATCACTTGCATTCGATGCGTCTTCTCAAGACGCACCCGCCAGTATAATCGGTTCCGGCAGAAACGCAATATCGAAAACGTTACGCACGTTACAGGATTCAGGCTATATATGACGACCCCGAAAGCTAAACGCGGTCTGGAAAAGGAGCTTTCCGGCTCCCAGCCCAACCCACTCGCCATTGTTCTCGCCCAGCCGCCTGGCTCACAACGGTCCGAGCCCCGCCAAAAACGACCATCTTATTCCGTCACCAAATTGGCGCGAGATCCCGAAAATTAAGTCTGGTGGGCGGAAAGGTGACGACGAGGCAAAAAGTCACGCAGCACCCATGGCGGCCGTGAAAATCCTAGCGACCGTCCTGAGAACACATTACGGACAGCGAATTCATTTTGAGCCTTCATAACTCATCTACTTCACGTAGATATTTTTTTATCCTAAAGAAATCGGCCCATTTTTTCAGGAAAACAGAAAAAGGGCGGGCATTTTCGCGAGGTCGGGTCAGGTCCGCTGCATTTTGCAGTGGACCCCCAAAAAGTCACACCGGAAACTTATCGAAAACGGCGACAGTGTAGTTCGAGGTAAGCCGCTCGCACGATTCTATGACTAATTCAAAAATTTTTTACCCGTGAAAAACTTTTTGTTAAAACGACTGCCATTGTAAATGCCTCGTTGCCGCAGCAGTTGGAACTGCCAGGAGCCGTGTGCGACGGTGCGTGCGGGGCTGATCATGGCAACGCACGTAAAAATATGCCACTCCCTCGTTTCTTTCATTTTTGTCATCCCATTTGCGCAGCCCTGGCGCTTCACCAACTTCTAGAGCGAAGCCCAGCCTGATTTTTTGCTGGCTCTGTAGTGTAGACCTGCGCTCATCACTGAATATCGCCTGCGATCGTTGCGAAATGAAGCATGAATACGCATTGCGCTGGTTGAGTCGACGCTGTACAGTGGAACCTGCTTTTTCGGCATCCGGATCCAAGGTAGGGTGAAGCCAGCCCCGTTCCCCATCCAGATTTTCTGCCTGTCTCTTTCCCCGCGAGCCTCGTGAAAGCGCCTCGTTCATGTTACGCCGGACGCCTCGTCAAGCATCGCTGCTCGAGAGGGAGACGTAAGCCATGGCCAGCCTCCCCAAACAGCGTGATGTGCGCCTGTTCATTCTTCCAAGTGTAATTCATGGCGTAGGAAGCTGAGCCTGAAGGCAACAAACAGAAGGTACATGTCCTGTATTCAACAGTCAGCACATATAGGTGTGTTGATGTGCAACCCTGGAGCTTATCCAGCTTTCACAGGCCATACAACACGCTGCTGGGGCTCCACTTTAGCGGACTGTTGGTAAGTATTTCAACCTCTTTCCTTGGCCAGATTATAATGCACCATGTTTATCAATGATGGGCGGCGTGTTCTGATCTGGGGCTGGGAGGCACGAAGAAACCAGGGGGGAGCCCAGGTATGTGAAGTGCGCAGATGTTGTTGCTGCCTTGGGAAACCCAGGATTCATTGCCCTTGTTACATTCAGATATGTTGAAGCAGGCTGAGAATTAAGTACTATACATGGAAGGGGGCTGATTTGTCTTTGATATGGTTGCTGCCTATGATGATGAATATTGTTGCGGGCACAACAGAGTGCACAATGGGCTTACAGCATTGCGTAAGAGGCATGAATCTCACCAGGACACCTTCTACGGGCTCACAACAACATCACAATAACGATTACCAAAGTGCTTGCTGCCACACCACTGCCACATCACTCCCCACCACCCCAACACACCTACCACTGTTACGCCGTTGTTAGCAGTGCCACGATTGCATAGCAATACCAACATTCCTGTCGTTAGCATGGAGGACCACCAGGTGCATCGTGTGCGCATACCCATGTGACAGATATTATAGACTCCCACCAGGAGCAACGTCCACCACCATGAGTCTCGCCTGTTGGTGTAACTGCTGGCAGTGTCCCTACAACTCAGTATGGAATCTGCCATTAACGATAACGCCAGGCCCTGCACCATTGCTGCCACAATCTGCCATATTGACTTCGCCCATCGCAGCCTTGATCGTGATTGCAGCCACAAGTTCCTGCCGGCCCTCTTCATCTCTTCTATCGTAGCACCAGAAACTGGGGCCACATTTAGCAGCATCGGCAGCTGACATAGCTGGCACCTGGCACAACAGATAATGCCAGTAGTATCAAAGAAGGCACCCTACTGCTCACCATTGCTATCAATCACTGGCATGATCAATCTGTCACTACCACTTGCCAGCACCACAGAATATCATGACCTGGTGTGTTGCCACGGAAATCTGAATGGAGAGCTTTCACCACAAGCCCACCCCAATGAGTTGGTTTGCACACTACACCACTGTTGGCTGTACCGTGCCACCTGCCACATAAATTTCCCTTCCATCATGCAGCAGTAGCAACATAACCTCAAGGCTAGACCATAACGTCTATCTGCATAACGATAGCCTTCATGATCGCTGCCTCGTGCCACTGGCCATACTACTGCCATCTGCATTACTTTCTACCACATGTGCCACTCTCTTCTGCATCACTAGATCCCACTACTGCTGCCTGACCTGCCTGCTGCCAGCACCTTCGCTGGCATCTGCTCATGGCATGCCCATGGCCACATCCTCCATCTGCCGTGCATAGCCCATGCTTCACTAGGATTGGTAGTCCAGGGTGCACGATGTTCAACACATAAAAAAATGCCCATGCACCTTTAATTAGAAGATTGTTTGGCATGCGAGCTAGCTGGCTAGTTAATGTGCTAGAGATGTTAGATAGCAACTGCAAGCAAATGTAGTGTGCAGCCATGTTTGCTTCGAACCACTATTTGACTTGCCAACTAGTTGCTCTCTCTCAACACGCCCCACCATTGGAATGTTGGTAGTTAATACTATTGATGTATCAAAGAGACTACTGTTCATGTGTTTCCATGATGAAGTGCATGCCACATGTATGGGTGGAGATAACCAAGTTGGAGTTCAACCTTACCTCAGCTCGTACTGTTATGGGGTATGAACTTGAAGGAAATATTATATGATGTTGGCTGCTGTCACGTGTCACTGTGACACGTCGTCATCTGTGGTGTGACTGGGGTAATACTTGGCAATCATGTTCAGCATGCTCTATTTAAATTGCATTAAAAATTTCAGCTCTGTCTGAACTCATTTGCGCTACCTGTGGTGCATTATACCCTTGGATGGTGTCTAACTCGTTCCTAAAAGTAGTCACCAGTTGCACTTTGCACTATAAAGTCCACAAACCAACCTAATAACAATTTTATTATCCATATTGGGACCAAAGCACACACATATATTGAGTTACTTGGGGGTCATGTTGGTGGTCATGTTGCAATGTCCTATGGGTACATTTTAAGGACCCCCCCCAGGGGGATCCGCTGGGTGCGAGACATGATACACCTAAAATGCATTTTATGTGGTTTAAACAACTTTATTGGACCTGGCCTTGGAAAGGCAGTTAAATTGGTAGCCATGCATGGCTTCTAAACACTCACATCACTGGTTGTCCCAGGGACCCAGCTGTACTATCTAAAAATAACTGGAAGATGACAAGCTAAAAATGAGTGGCAGCTGTGCACCAGGGTACCCCCCTGTACTGTAACCGTTAATCAGTCCCTGCAAACTTGGTCTGAACATAGTGATGTCCGGTATCAGGGTGTACTACACATCTAGCTCTAGCAGCAGACCTAAAAATATCACGGAAATATCTACTGGCATTCGCGCCAGCTCGGTTCTAAAACTGGTCACTATTTGTAGTTACGAGTAAAACTGGTAACTAGAAATAGGTACTAGTACCATCCAAGGGTTATATATCCAAATTTTGCGCGAGAGTGACGCGTGACAGCAGAATCATGTAACTAGTTGGTGTTCAATCAAGGTGCAACTTTGCACCCAGCCTGCAGATGTTGCAAGTAAAGTGTTTGCTTACTTCCAGGTTAATCTGAGCTCATTTGCACTGTTGGGTGCATTTAATGATCCATAAAATGCTCCAAATGACCGTATTTGTGACGGTTGACAGCATAATTTCTGGCCATCCCATCTCTATTACGGGTGCAACTTGGTACTTGAGCTGCATACGTTATATTTAATGTGTCTGCCCATTTCCAGGTCAAAACAACATTAATTGTGTTGTTTGTGGAATTAATTATGAATAAAACTGGCAATTTTGGCGTTTTTTATGCTTTTGGACGTCACCATTCTGTGAGCTCTGTACGCCTGCAGCCTCGGCTGCAGCTTCGCCCCCCGGTCCAGACGGCGACGGTGACACTAGTCGTGCACTGGTGCTCGCCCAGCCCTCCGGGCATGCCTCGCCATCTGCATCGCCTGAACCTAAGCGCAGTCGCTCTGCTGAGCCGCACTGCATGGGACCCGATCGCCTCTTGACATCAACGAACCAGGCTACTGGACTCGCCGCCCCTACGCCTTCATGGAAGACGTGTTTTTCGGCACACACGCCTCGCTTGTAGCCCTGTGCGCGCACCTCACGTCCCACAACCGCGGCCGCTGGCCTGGTGATGGCCAGCTTGCCGACCCCGACCACGCTCTCCCCATCGTTCACCGCATGAATCGCCCCATTGAAGCTCCAACGCTACGCCCTCAGTCAGCTCCCTCCTTGGACGCAGCCTCCGAAGCCGAGATCTGGGCTTCCCCACCGCCCCCCCCCACCTTCCCCACCGAAGCCACCACCCGCACCCTCCTTAAGGAAGCTAGCTTTCGAGCAACACGTGAACCCCCTTGCCGCAGATGTGGCGGCAATTGGAGGCACGCTGGCTGCTGAGCTTACCACCATCCCCACCGCCACCGCCACCCTCCTCGCCTCCCCCCCCCCCCCCCCCTCCGCCTCCACCGACTCCATCACCGCCCAGCTCCGCGACATCATCGACCAGCGCCTCAAGGATAATGCAATCGCTATCGAGGTCCTGCAGAACACGGCAGGCCTCACCGCCCAGGCAGTAAAGGACATTGCCGCCAAGCCAGCCCCGGCTGGCCTGGCCGGCGAATCATGCTCCTCCCATCACGACCTGGGCGGACATGCTTAAGCAACATACCACCTCCACCACCTCCGCCGTCGCAGCCCAGCTCCAGCGGCAGACGCTTGACCTCCGCGAGGAGGCCGAGCTCGCCAAGCGCAGCCTCAACGCCATACTCAAGAACTTCGACATGGAAGAATGTGAGAATTCCGATCGGAAGCTTGCACGTGCGTTTGAGAGCAAAATCCTTGCACGCATGGGCCTTCTTGGTGAGATCAAGCTGACCGCCCACCGCCTCACCCGCGCGCGGGGTAAGGCAGGGGCGCCTCCGCTTCTTCTCATCTTTGATAGCCCAGCGGACAAGATTTCGTTTCTCAGACGCCGCAAGCGGCTCGAGAAGACTCACTTCACCGTGGACGACGACTTGACCCTGGCACAGCAACAACGGCGACGGGAGCTATGGCCGACCTACCTCCATGCAGCTCCGGCAGACCAGGCCGGGCCCACTTCAAATGTTCCGCCGTCCAAGCCAAGTGTGTGACACTTTTTCGCTATTTTCGCAACAAAAAAAAATAAAATTTCGCACGAGTTCGCGTGATTTTCGCGTGATTTTCGCAAAATTTTCACACATTTTCGCACGATTTCGCACAATTTCGCATGATTTCGCACGATTTCGCATGGATTTCAACCAAGGGTCGTTTTGGGGAGTGACGTTTGACAAAATTTCGCATGAATTCACACACGTTGTGCACATCAAAATTTTTTACCGTCGACATTTTTCACATGAAATTTCGCACGATTTCAGCAAATTTCGCACAAATTCGCACAAATTCGCACGATTTCAGCAAATTTCACACGATTTCAGCAAATTTCGCACGATTTCGCACGACGAATCACTCTGCAGAGTGACGATCGTCGAAAAAGTCAAAAAAACGACAAAAAGTGTCACACTTTTCGGAACATTTGAAGTGGGCCCGGCCACCAAGGCGGGCCAGCCGGTGTACTGGTCAAGGTGGCGGCCATCTACGTCGGCCACAAGCCCTGGCACGCGACCCCCTCGATCGACCACCGCGGCCCCAGCAACTCCAGCCCCAGCCTAGGGGAATACAGCAGCAGTAGTGTAGAATAGTTAGACAGTGGCCTTGTACATGCCCGCCTACTACAGGCACTATACCAGCTGAGGCCTAGCCTTTTTAGTCATGTACATGTGTGCCTATGATTTAATTTAATTTAATGTGTGCCTATGATGAGCCACCCTCCAGATGATGCCTAGCTTTATTTAATTATGCAGTGCCCATGCAGGGAGTCCCTCCCTGCTGAGAAGCCATGTCCTAGCTCTTGTATAGCCATGATGATCTTCCGGCCACATGACATACTCCCCCTTCTTAGCCGTGGGCATAGTGTGAAGATCATGAGGGTGCAGGTGCCGGCCCCTGGTGCACCTAGAGCAATTAATAAGGGTAGCTTACATTCCCACCCTTGCATGAAGTAGCCTAGAATGTATTAAAAGCCATGCATATGCCCCTTCTCAGGGATATGTGCTACATTTACTCCCAACGGAGTGATGTTGAGATATTAATTAATTAAGTAGCTTCCATCATCATTCCGTCATCATTCCGTCATCGCGACTAGGAGAAGTGCACTACCCTTATGCTGGCATCTGCCACCCCTATAGTGACCCTATAGTGACCGCGGCCTAGGATGGGGTCTCACCCTAAGCCCTAAACCCTAAAACCCTAAACCACTTGCAAAAACAGAAGTGCCCCCCTGCCACCACTGCTCACCAGGTTGTGACATTTAGGCTGGCATCTGTCACCACCCCGGCAGTTGTGATGGTGTGTTGGGGGTGTGACAAGGATGGCGAAAAATTGCACGTACTTACTCTTATATAAAGAACGCCCAATTTTTCGCCACCCTGTCACCCCTTGGCGCGGGTCATAGGAGGTGTTTGTCAAGGTGTGAGAGTGATGGCGAAAAATTGCACGTACTTACTCTTATATAAAGAACGCCCAATTTTTCGCCACCCTGCCACCCCTTGGCGCGGGTCATAGGAGGTGTTTGTCAAGGTGTGAGAGTGATGGCGAAAAATTGCACGTACTTACTCTTATATAAAGAACGCCCAATTTTTCGCCACCCTGTCACCCCTTGGCGCGGGTCATAGGAGGTGTTTGTCAAGGTGTGAGAGTGATGGCGAAAAATTGCACGTACTTACTCTTATATAAAGAACGCCCAATTTTTCGCCACCCTGCCACCCCTTGGCGCGGGTCATAGGAGGTGTTTGTCAAGGTGTGAGAGTGATGGCGAAAAATTGCACGTACTTACTCTTATATAAAGAACGCCCAATTTTTCGCCACCCTGCCACCCCTTGGCGCGGGGTATAGGAGGTGTTTGTCAAGGTGTGAGAGTGATGGCGAAAAATTGCACGTACTTACTCTTATATAAAGAACGCCCAATTTTTCGCCACCTTCCCCCACTGGCCGGCGCTGAGGTGGCGTGGGTTGTTGGATGTGGCGAAAAATTGCACGTACTTACTCTTAAGAAAAGACCGCCCAATTTTTCGCCATGGCCTCGCAGGGTGAGGGAGCCGGCGAGGGCCGCGCGGCGGGGTGTGACCCGAACCGGATGGGCCTCCGATTTGCATGGGAAGCAGTTGTCGCTGGCAACGATAACTACATGCATGGCAGAAACGCGTTCCATTAAAAATATTTATTACTTATCCGCCCCCTGCAGGAAAGGAGCGATTTCATCCATCGACAGGCCAGACAACGACGTGATCGAATAATCCTTCTCATCACCCCACCACGAGGGTTTATACCTATCAAGAAACGCGTGCATGTCCGCCTTCGAAATTTCCAAGTAACCACCGCCACGGCTATTGCCCTTCGCCCCCTTGGCAGAAATTCCCAGAGTCGGGCTTAACAACTGTTTATGAGCCCGCTACATTGTGCAAAAGAAAGACTACAAGCCTCGCCTGCTCGCCGTTGGTATCCAAATGTTGAGCGCATGAACCAGGCCTTGTCGGCAATTTCGCTGTCGATTTTGTTCCCTAGTGCAATCGTCTCGTCGCGCGTCAACTTCATTGTGAGATTGAACGGATCAGCCGTCGTGATGAAGTCGATGATAGGCGTCCCTTCTAGTAGCTTGAGCGTAATGGCCAGAGACTGTGCTAGTCCAAAACGAGAATACGCCTTCAAATCAAACAAGGACTCTGACTTCTGCAGAATCAACAGATTGTCTCTGAAATGCTCCTTGGTTCCTAGTCCCGTCAACTTCGAATATTGCCGAATGCCAGCGTACGCCTTCCTCCCCATCTCCTTGTCCAGAATTTGAGGGAGCTCGTCGTCGATGAGATCATACGGAATCATGTACAACCGGTGAACCAGTTCGTACACCGCCTTCAGACGCATTTCGTACGGTGAAAGTGGAACCGTGCCGCCGATTCTCCCCTCTAGATCCTTGTACTCCTCCTCGCTCAGAAGCACCACCTCCCTGTCCTTGTCTGGATCTTCTAGTACCGGAAGCGGAGGGGCGTCGATGTCCCCCAACTCCTCCACTGCCGACACCTCCACGCCGTAGTCCTCCGTCAGTATCTTGATGAGATTTCCCTTGTAGTGGGACCTCGACACCGCGAGATCTTGCTGGTTCCGGCAGAAGAGACGGAACTTGGGGCAATTTCTGTCATAGATACGCGACTTGTCCGCGCTCCAGTCGCAGACTACGTCGGCGTTGTCGAACAGCAGCTGGATGAGCGCAGTGTCATTTAGATGAACGCGGAACAGTGAGTTTCTGGTCTTCCCAAGATGTGATGAATGGAGCCATGGTTTCAACCAGCGGCTTTTAACCTTTACCACAGTTGCCTCACTACCCTGTGGTCACTAGCCTGAGGCGGCAGCACCCACGGACGGTGTTGGGAAAAGACGCTTGGCCACTGCTGTGTCCGAGCCTTTCTAGGTCTCACCATTGCTGCCAGGCCTTGCACGCCTTGGCAGGTCCGCCACTGTCAATTTCCTTGGTTGCATCAATCCAGGACGTCTGTCCTTCCATGAATGACAGTAACGCTCTGGATTTATCCGTCATGACAAGTACCCGTCCATCCCAGGCCTGCAGGACTGCCAGTCCTGAAGTCCTGTGACATTCTTGGTACCATCAACCAATATTGACCACAGTACCTCCTAGTGACAGTCGGTCCTGTGACACGTAACGTGTGATGGTTCACCCAACACTGCCACGTGCCCTGTCCCTCACGTGTCCTTAGTCCTGGTACTGCTGTAGCGTCCGGCGGCATTACTTCGGGACTTGATAACTCTCAAGTTCCTTGTCCAAATGAGGCGTTTAGCACGGCGTTGGAAAGGCCACTTCAAGTATGATATGCTTAGCATATTGCATCACCAATATGCTAACTCCAACCCTTTCTTGTTTTGGAGCTGCAAGCTTCACACCATGACCAACCCATTCCTTGCTGCCTTGTGAAATGGACACCTGGTTACCCTGGACTTATAATAAGCCTCATGAGCACCCCTTTTGCCACCTTAATGGTATCCTTTTAGGGATCTATGGTTCAACCCTGCCATCTGATCATTAACTTGACCTGCAGGTCATCCCCAACCCTTTCTTTTGCAACTGTACCTTGGCTTGGGCTTAAAGGAGGATATTGAATATTCCTTAGGCAACATATCCTGGATATCTGAATGAGAGGCCCTGACTACAGGAAACGTATTACAGTGAGTTCCTGGTCTTCCCAGTTATCACTGGCGCCCGTTTCATGGCGCCCGCCCCGAGCGTTCCAGGCATCATCCATCCAAATGTTCACCAATGGAAACCACTTCAACACCACTGTGCCACTGCTTGATGGGGAGCCCATGTCATCACTGGGTGTTAAAGCCCAGGAGTCATACATACCAGGCTGTGGCTCAACTAGGGAATCGAACCCTACCCCAGAACCCCAGGTTAAACTTAACCTGGTCACATGACAGACAACAAGAGAGATTGGCATACAACATGATTATGGTTTATTATAGAATATCCACCAAAACCAATGTTGAGTGTTCCCAGTGGACCAGCCTGCACCAGCAAGGCCCAACTGTCAGGTTACAACACCATAATATCCAAGGTTGTCACTTATTCACAGCTAAAGAAAACTAAACAAGAGAGATATATACAAACAACCTGGAAGAACTCTCAACATGGCCTGCCCTGTCATGGCCTAACTGCCCGAGGCCAAAGGCATCCCACTGTGCTAATCCTTTACAGGAAGAGCTTGCTCCTGTTGAGCCTTCTACCTGCTTGGTGACAGGTAGGCTACCTGTTGCCCTCCCCCCTGGGGACAACAGCACTGGTCAGCCACCAACTGGCAAAGGCTGGACTTCAAGTCCCACCAGAAAAGGGGTCCATGAGCCCTTTGAGCACAGGGTATTGTAGCTCAGCCTTGCTCTCCAGCTTGGTGAGGGCGTCTGCTGGGTTGTCAACACCAGGCACATGTTCAAGATGAGCAAGGTAAGACATCTCCTTCAGCAACAAATAATCCAGATCCCTGCTCCTGGCGAGCTGTCTGTGCACAAACTGCACCATGCCCATGCTGTCTGTCTTGACCAGTGTGTGCAGCTGCAAGCTACAGGAAGCTACCTGACAGAGCTGGTAGAATAACTCCCTGAGGTAAAGAGCAGTGTGTAGCCCCTCACATATTGCCCTGCACTCAGCAATGTCACTGCTGGGCGTCACCCTGTTCTGTAACCTACTGTACCAGCTGACCAGAGAAGTGTGCTCCTGTTGTAGTGTAATGAGTGCTGCTGCCCTACCCCTGACATCCGTCACCTTCCTGCTGTCCATGGAACTGTCCACAAAAAGCACCATGTTGAGTGGTTTGTACAAGTCCACAGCTGCCAGTATGAGTGGAGGTGAGCTCCTGACAGACTCAACCACCTGCTCTGCCCCTACCTCAACCAGCTGAGCATCTGTGAGCCTACTCAGCACCAACAAATCTGGGGCACAAATGCTAGCTAGCCAAGCCAACATTCCCCTGATTGTGGCACACCTGGCCTGGGTAATGGGCTGCTGGAGGGCATCAATGATCTGCTGAGGATAGTTGTTGCCACCCTCCATCTTGATAAACCAAGTACCTGCCCTCTTGATCAGCGTGGCCTGCATTCCACAAAACACCATGGGCTCATCCTGCTTCATGTGCTGGACCTTTCCTAACTCAAACCTCTTCTGGATCTTGGACAGTACTGAATCCACCCACTCAGGAGGCCCTAAAAGGTGCAGGTCATCTCCATGCAGAGATGCAAACACAGGCAACCCTTCATGAGTACTCTGGAACAAGCAAGGATCAACTGGAGACACAGTAAAGCCACAGTGAGTTTTCAGAAACTTTTCCAGGCTCTTTCTCCAGATGATAGGGCTGGACCTGAGACCCTCCAAACCCTTGAGTATTCTGAGATATTTTGACTTGATCTCTGCTCTCCACACCTTGGGCACTGTTACAAAGAAGGGAGGGATATCACGCCACGTCTCCTTGGCCTGCTCCACATCACCCTTGAGAAAAGCCCTCTTGAAATCAATCAGCACAGAGCTGTACGCAATGCCCTTGACCAGGAAAGACAGATATATACACAGAACAATCCTCCAGGTATCATGCAGCATCCCAGGCGTATACAACTCCTCATCTGTCAGCTCCCCCGTGCCATGGTACTCAGTCACAACTGGCCTCACATGTGGCACCTGCACACCGTCTATCTCCTTCAGCTTGAGCACAAACAAGAGCCTTAGCAACTGATGCTCCCTGGGCAACTCATCCACAGGCTCAGCACAGTTAGACACTATCCAGTCATGCCCACTGGAGACAAACCCTAGAATCCATGCCTTAGCCATCTTGGGGCTTTGCATCAACTCTACCAACTGGTGCCAGGAAATAGGACTGTGACCAGCAATCTGGTACTTGTGCACCCCCAAGTCCCGTGGATCTAGGGTGGTTGGGATGATCAACAAGTCCTCAGCAATGGGCTCCTTGCCTTCAGGCCCCACACTCTGCTGCCCCTTCACAGCCTTGACTGCCACAGCTAGACCCTTGGAGTAGTGATATCTCTGGAGGGGCAAACTGCCGTGACCTTCTAGTGCAAGCTCATCTGCTGACAGAGTCACTCCTGGCATGCACAAGAAATTCTGGCCCAAAATGGCAGGCCCCTGGTACCCTTCCACCACACAGAACGCAGTGGGGACACCCAGGATAGGCACAGTCACTTCCCCTAGGATCTTCATTGTTACAGTGCCCGTAAAGTCACTCACTGCCCTGCAGCCAGCCTTATTCACCTTCAGGCCCTGAGCATCCTCCACCCTGATGATAGACACCTCTGAGTTAGTATCCACTTCTAGGGTAGCAGCCCAGCAAGAACCCCATTCAGTCAACTTAGATACCTTGGGATCCTTGTGCTTGTTGAACATGAGCGACCGGACAATGTCTGCCATGAGTGGCCTCTTGGACCCTGGTGCAGGCCCAGCCCCCGTTGGCTCCACCACAGGTGATGCAGTTGCCTCCTGCACCTCATCATCATCAGAGGGATAGCCACCTCCCACGTCAGTGACAGGCACATCAACTACCTGGTCCTTAACCTGGCCCTCCAGCCAACACTGGGGTCCAGGCCCGTCTGCAGGCCAGATTGCATGTGGCTTGCGTTCCTTGACGTTGGCCCAGCTCAACCTGTAAACATGCCTGGGATTACTCTCCAAGGCCACAAGGCAGGAACGATTGGCATCTTCCACACAGGTCACCACCCCGTTCTGCCACTTGCCCCTCTTGCCCTGCATTGATGGCTCCTTCCACATTCTGACCTTCAGCCCCACCTGAGGCCTCAGCACATTCCAGCCCCTATCCTTGCGTCTCAACTGAGCAAACACCCTGTCTGCTTTCCTCAAGCAAGCCTGGACCACTTCCTGGGCTAGCATCCCAAACTGCAGTGCTACAGGATTGACAGCCACCCCGTCATAATAGTAGTTTATTCTGAGGTTCAACTGTTCTTCCACCTGCCTGGTCCACACTGCCCTCTCCAAAGCAGATGCTACCAGTGGCACCTTAGGTTCTGCCAGCACTACGGTCTTGACCTCCCTGATGGATCTCTCCACAGCACCTTGCTGTCCATGGCTCTCCCTGGGCGTGACCAGCAGCTTGCATGGCAGTTGCTCCTGCTGTGACAGTAGGCACTCAAACTGAATATCAGCCTGTACTGTCTTGTACACCCCAAAGCCTGGTAAGAGAGTCTGCAAGCCCAGCAGCAGGGTATTCCCCTTCATATCTGGCAGAATCTGGAGCAGCCTGTACCTGCTAAATCTGTCCACTGCCACCAAAATGTATAAGCCCCTGATATGCTGGACGTCTACCTGGATGTCCCCCTTCTCCCTGGCAGGCTCCCTAGCATGGGACCTTGGCTTCTTGGCAGCATTCTCCTTACAAGCACATTGCTCAGCTGCAGCCCTGCATGCTTCCCTCAGTGGCTCATCTCCAATCTTCCAACCAAACATCTCAGCCATGGCTGTGTGACCAAAGATATTGTGCAGCCTGCGTCCAGCATCCGTGTAGCTCAGTTGCCTAGCCAGATTACGCACCTGGGAAGACGCCTGGACGGGCCCTGCGTGTGAGGACGCAACATCCACCTTCTGCATCTTGGATCCAGAGGACCCAGCAGACCCTCCCAGCAGAGCATCTAGGCTCCCAGAGCCAACCCTGTCTGGGGACCCTCCACCTGTTGACAGTTGAGGGGATTGTTGTGCTGCAGCATGCATGCAATCTTGTGGAATGAGAACATCAGTACACCCCTGGTGCTGATCAGAGGTGGCACCCTGCCCAGATTTATTTACATGTGAAGCTGTGTCCCCACAGGGTGTCTCACTATGTACACGGGACTGCTTCACTAGTCACTTCTGATCAGACTGCCCCTTCTTCTTGTTTGGGCAATCCCTCTTCCAGTGACCTTCCTTGCCACAAGCAAAACACTTGCTCTTGCCAGACCCTCCCCCTGGGGCCTTGCTGTCCTGCTTGTTCTGGTTGCCTGAGGCCTGATTGTTATTCTGCCCCTGGCCACCACCCTTACCCTGCTGATGGCTGTTACGGTTGCCAGACTGGTTCCCCTGATTCTGGTTCCCCTGCTGACCTCCTCCACCACCCTGGTTCTGCTCCTTCTGGGCCTGCTTCCTTCTCCTGCTACCATACCGTGTCCCAGATGGGGTACGGTTCTTGCCCTGGCTAGCCTGAGACGCTGACCCTCCCTGAGAACTGATACCCTTGCAGGTAGGGACCCGGGTCCTGAAGTTTAGTATCACACGCTTCAGAGCCCCCCAGGTGCCATCAGTGAGATCACAGAGCTGCCTAGCAGTAGCCCTACCTTCCTCTGACAAGCCCATCTTATCAAAGAAGTGGTCTGCTGCTGCCCTGACTGTCACACTGAAGCCCTGCTTCTTGCCTGCCTCCACGATCAACTCAAACCTGGCCAGCTCAGCAGCCACCTCACCCTTGATCTCAAACTCATCAAATTCTCTCTTCTTTTCCATGGTGAGATTGTGAACCCTGTCAGAAAACTCCTCCTTGATGTCATCTAGGAACTGCAGCCAAGTGTGCCCCTCTTTCAGAGCATGCCTAGCCATGTCATTGACCCTTTCAGACGACCCCTTGTTTGCGGTGGAAGAGTGAAACACCCTGACAATATCCACACCTGCTGCGACAGAGCCCACAACTAGCTTCATGTCATCAAGCCATTTATCCAGGTTGTCTTGCTTCAGGGAGGGTTGAGCGCTTTCTGCCCATTCATGACTGTCACAGCATCAGAAAATGGACGGGTGCCAGGCAACACACTCCCCACACGCACTGGTGGTGCCTGGGGAGGGTCAATCCTAGCCTCCAAACGCTCGGGCAACATACCAGACACCCTATCGTGAACAGCAGCTTGCTTTGCAGCACGCACACCTGGGGTGACGATGGCGTCCTCCTCACCAGGCGTTGTGAGCACCACTGCCTCCGTAGGTCGCCTGGCACGCTTGACTTTCTCCGCCTCAGCTTGCCCATCACGCCACCGCTTGTGTGTTCTCCCGGCTCTGGGGTCCATCTCTGGGATAGGTTGCCCAGCTGGCGCCTCCACGCCCCTCTCCTCCATCGCCTCCCCTTCCTCTCTGGCGATGTCCTCCTCTGCCGTTCGCTCCCGTTGCTCCTCGAATGTCGCCGCACCCCGGCTTGCCCTCCTAGGCATTATATACAATGGCTGCGACCAACTTTGCAACAAGAAAACAGCAAACTCTCCACCTATCCTCCACCCCCTCAAGCCTCGTTTTCAGACGAAGCTTCTCCTGCAACCGGTGCAGGTGCTGGCTCGTGGAACGGTCCCTCCACCGGATTCAATGGCTGCCCCTGGTCGTCGTGAGTAGGCACAGGCCTAATAACCACCGGAAGCCTCAAACCATACGCGTAATCACGTATCCAGCGAGAACGCCCCCACCTCAGCAAATGGCCTCACCTAAACCAACGTTGTCGTCAATGTGGTAGCGATTAAGCTCGTCCCGCTGCGCCTGCTCACGGCCCTCCTGAGAGCCGTCGCCCTCGTGACGCCTCTGGGCCGGCTGTACTACCGCCCCTGCTGGCTGATCTACGAAGTCGTAGAAGGCGTCGTCGGCTGAGACCTCTCGACCGCCAACCACGTCGACAGTCAAACTTAGCTGGTTTAACTCTCGGCGAGAATGTGGAGTATCCCGACTAGTGTAGATGGAGAAGGGATTAAGAGTAATGAAGACACGATCAGCAGCGCCTCTGGTCAACTCTAAGACAGAGTGCGCCAGATTCTGGCACTCTGCCACCAACGCCTGCGTACTGCCACGAACGATGGCCTCCCGCCTGTCCCGGGCGACCTGCACCACGTTTGGCACGCCGGTGTAGTCGTCCCCAAGGCGGAGATTGGCGACAAGGTCGTTTATCTCTCGGGCACCCCCGAGGCTTATGGCAATTATCTGCAAAAGCAGAGTGACCACCTGCTCAAACGCGAATGCGTTTGTGTGGCCAGCCCGCCAAGACGCTGGCAGCCTTCTGATGATTTCCGCGAGGTCCTCGCGAAATCTCAGCAGCTGCTCGGCTGCTCCTCGGACGTACTCGCCCGGTGCCGACACCGCACGAATATTTCGGCGCACTTCCTCCGAGTCCTCGTGCCCTCCTGCGGGTACTGGACTGGACGCCGCTACCGTTGCTGCACGCGCAAAGGTGTTTGTCCTAGCTTCAGAGTCCGAATTCGACATATCCGTCGACCAGACTGTAATACGATTTAGATGAACGCGGATCAGTGAGTTTCTGGTCTTCCCAAGATGTGATGAATGGAGCCATGGTTTCAACCAGCGGCTTTTAACCTTTACCACAGTTGCCTCACTACCCTGTGGTCACTAGCCTGAGGCGGCAGCACCCACGGACGGTGTTGGGAAAAGACGCTTGGCCACTGCTGTGTCCGAGCCTTTCTAGGTCTCACCATTGCTGCCAGGCCTTGCACGCCTTGGCAGGTCCGCCACTGTCAATTTCCTTGGTTGCATCAATCCAGGACGTCTGTCCTTCCATGAATGACAGTAACGCTCTGGATTTATCCGTCATGACAAGTACCCGTCCATCCCAGGCCTGCAGGACTGCCAGTCCTGAAGTCCTGTGACATTCTTGGTACCATCAACCAATATTGACCACAGTACCTCCTAGTGACAGTCGGTCCTGTGACACGTAACGTGTGATGGTTCACCCAACACTGCCACGTGCCCTGTCCCTCACGTGTCCTTAGTCCTGGTACTGCTGTAGCGTCCGGCGGCATTACTTCGGGACTTGATAACTCTCAAGTTCCTTGTCCAAATGAGGCGTTTAGCACGGCGTTGGAAAGGCCACTTCAAGTATGATATGCTTAGCATATTGCATCACCAATATGCTAACTGTGTCCCCCGCGATCATGTTCTCGACGATCGTGCCGTAGTCCGTTGGGGGGCGGTTAATGAGCGAAGTATCATCTCGGTAGAAGATTACCATCTCTCCCTTGACTAGATGGCGAACCCTAAAAATTTGCTGGAGGGTTGTCGTGTAGCTCGCGTAGTTATCCCCGTTGATGAACATCCCCACCATGCTGTCGAATGTGTGCTCGGTGTAGGAGACTCCAACCGTGATCGTTGGGCTGAAAATCAGAAAGTCAAGGTCAGCCCACGCAGCATTCGCACCAACCTCCAGATCCTCTTTGCTTGTCAGGCTAGTGTAAAGGCGACCATTCTTTTTCTGCTCCGTGATTTTTTTAATACCTCGTACGCCATGGCGGCCTCTTTTTTCCAGACATTGGGCAGAAGATCCTCTCCCCCGCCTCTATCCTCCTCTGACACTCAGTAACAAACCTGTCCACGCAGACCTTTCGCCAGTTCTTTCTGATGTCACGTCCACCCATCGCAGATTCCTGTTGGTAGGGCGCCTGAAGGTGTTGCAATCCACCTCCATAGTATCCGCCGCGCGATAGGCCGCTATGAACTCGTATACCTTTCGAGTAACGGTAGCGTCTAATGCAATCACGACCTTGGACGTCTCAATGAGCCTGATGAACTTCCTCAACACCTCGCGCTTGTTATCCACGTGGCGCTGCGAAATCGCGGTGAGGGTGTTATATATTTCGTCTAGGATGAGGAGATCGAACGGTTGGTCTGTGACGCGCAAGATGCTGTTAAGAACGACCAGCACCCTCAGTGTCATCAGACATCATACCCTTCGGACCGCTCAGGTAGTGACGGAAATTCGGGTCACTGGACAAGAGATGGAACGCGTTGTCCTCCCACGCAATCGTCCTCCCACACTCGCCCAGAGACTTGTAGTTGCGATCCTCCTCCTTGGACAGGCTGATGTTAGCCACCATGCAGCACACGCGAATACCTGGATCCCTCCTCACCGCCTCGTTGACGAGTTCACGAATCCTCTCAGATTTACCTGTTCCGCAGTTGGACTGGACGAGGATGGTGCTCTTGTGCGGGCCTCGAAATAGCGCATCCCAGCTGAAAGGCCTGATTTTCTCGGACGAGTACGTGTGAGTGAACGGCACTTGGTCAGATCCCGGTTGCTGCATAACGGGAGGTGCGATCTCGATCTTGCGAGCGTCTGGCGATTTCCTGTAGCAGTCATAAAAAACTTGTCCTGACGGGTATTGGAGCGTGAATGGGCCGTTCTTCTCGTGCACCTTGTTGCATATGAGGCAGATGTGATCGTCGCATTGCTGGTACTTCACCCTCACGAGCTTGACGTCTGGAGACAACTCAATGTAGCCGCACTCGAGATAGTCACACTCCGGAGCCACCTTCTCCATCGCCGCGAGAGATGCAGAAACGTCAATGTCCTTGCCCGCCGCCTTCACCGTGCACTCGCGACGTCCGCGAACCCCTCTCCTCTTCAACGATGCCGCCCAGTCGGGGGCGCACTCACCAATACCCCGCCCGAGACGTCGTCCGGCGAGTAATGTTGATGAGATGGTCGAGGAAGTCACTAACGAGCCTTCACATGTGCGCAGAATTCCCAGAGGGTCAGTGTCCCCGAATTTGTGCATCCCGACGCATCGGAAAAGACTGTCTCTCCTGTAGACTGCTTCGTCGATCACCGTGTCCATTTCACCGAAATAGTCAGCTGGGTGGCGGCAGATCTCGTCGAATTGCTCTTGACCGTTCACTTTGAACTTCAGCAGCTCGTGCGCGTCCTCGTGAACGGGAGATGACAGGTCGAAAGACGCGCGCTTGATGAAATCGGTGAGGCCGCTGTACCAAAACACTCTCGCGTCCAGGTCGGCAAGAACGAGACCGCGCACGACGATGTGGAAAGACGACTTGAACAAATCCTTCTTCATGCGAGACGCCGTGCTGACCTCGTAGCGAAAGTCCTTGGTTGCGATGTTCAGGACGACGCGGCAGTACTCGTCGTGAACACGGCGAAAGTGTCCCGGGTAATCGATGTTCGCCAGACGCTCGTCATCTGGGTCGACCTTGTCGTCAATGTCGACGTACGCCCACGACGGGTCGTCGGGTTGTATGACTTCATCGAGCGTGCGGCGAACGGGATGAGCAGCACACTCCGCATAGATCCGCGAAAAGTCTGCGAGGTTGCCATAATGCGCGTACTCGTTGGCGTCCTTCGTGTTGATGCCACGCGCGCAAATGAAGCGATGGCCGAGAGACACCCCAGCCTCTTTTGTGGGAGCCTTCTTGTAGCGCCATTTCGTGACGACCTTGTTCATTGTCTCATGGGTGGCCTCGGGTGGTGGATGGAGTAGAGCCAGCCACGGAATGTCATCGTCCTTTATACTCCCACGGTGCTTTCTAGAAGGTTCAACTGTGACGACACGACTCGGTTCAGACGACATGATAGTATATTACTTGTTTAGAAAAAAAAATAATTCAGATTATAAAATGCCAAACCCTCGAACCTCGACCCTCGAGAAAAATGTTCCCATGGAACTTTTATATTCCCTGTATAATGCATGCAGTTTAGAATACCCTTTTCGACATTCATGAAAATTTCCCACGGGAAACTATCTACTTTTTCCTCGGCCTCAGCCGACGTCCGCCAGTCTCGCCACCCTGCCTCTCGTAAACGGCTCCTGTCAGTACGTCATGGCCCATCATGTCGCCAGCCCATTTACGTTTCTTAAATGAAGCGCCCTTCAGGAAACGAGTGATGTATGCTTGTCGCGTGGCATCGATGCCTCCGTAAATCCGGTTGTAACGGGCGCTGTAGAGCTCGTGTTTGATCGGAATGCCAGGCTCTGATTCGAAAACGAATTTCTGTCCAGCCTTAGCACGGGCATCCAACGCTTTGATAGCTTTCCTACTCTTCGGGATGACGACGTCATAAACTGGCATGCTGTGCTGCGTTTTGAAATTCTGGATGTAGAATCTCCTCTCGCTCGGGATGTAGCCGTTCTCGTGCGGTCCTAGCTCAGCGACCGAGTGGACGATGCGCATCTGGTCGTGATTGTAACGCGTCGGGTAGATCTTCACCCGAGAGATAATCAAGCCCATGAGCGCGGCGTCGGACGTGGGATCGGCTTCGTACTCTGCTTTGGCGATCTTCTGGAGCTGTTCGTACGTGTACCTCAGCGGCTTGTTCTCGGCGCGGTCGAACCGTCTGTCCAGGTCACCAACCTTCAGCTCTCTGACACGAGCATGTACGCGTCCGTAACGTGACTCGGGAGCCTCTTCTCGGGCGGCATCATTCGGTTCACGCCGTTGATGACCCCGAGGAGCTGCTTCTCATTCTCCCTCCAGGCGTCGTCCTTCGAGTGCTGGGTCTTGCGCTTGGGTTCTGATGTCTCGTGCACCACGCGAAGAACACGAGCTGTGTCGGCAAGGCAATCAATGGACTCGTACTGCGAGCACCCCAGTTTGTCGAGCAGGACCCGCATCCTGCCAATGTATCCCAAAGCTGTCTGCGAGTCGCCCCGCGCTCCTTCGATGGCCTGCCACGCTCGTGCTGCTCTGGTCGCGCTTCCGCTGCGGCGACGGCCTCGTCGAAGGTCCAGTACCGCCCTCCTCCAGCCTCGCGCAGGCGTTTCCTCATGGTGCGGTGGCTCCGGCGAGGGTTGAGAGGTCGCCTGCAACCCGATTTTTTCCGCGCACTCGGGGTTATTTGCGATCCATCGGTCACTGGGATTCCAGACGCCCTTCTTGACCTTGCTTTTCGCCGAGATGCAGTTCGTCTGGTCGCGGGCGATTGCTCGCCCTTCGCCTGGGCCCGTCGCCATGCTCGCGACGCGCCTCTACGGTCACCGTCATCTGATGACTGAACATGAGACAATTTTTTGGCTCGAGGCTTTTATACCCTACGGGTGGATCCTTGGGCGCCCTCGAGGCCGTTTCGGTTCGTGTCGTTTTTCCGTTTTGGAGGGTGAGCGCCCACGTTGGACGCCTGCGATCGCCCACCAAGGCGAGGATGGCCAATCGATTTCGGGGCTCATGTCGTGACGAGGTGGACGGAATCGTGTCGTGGTGGCCTGCTCTTGAAGGATCCTGACGACACGTTCTAGAGTTTTCTGCCCCATCGAGAACCCGAACAATATCGGAGGAGTGCTTGGGTGTCCAACACGTACTCCTTCTCGGCGCCTGCGTATCGTTTGGTGGACGGAATATCCATAGTATATCATGTTTAGAGAAAATTATTTTATCGAAGAAATGTATTGAAGTTCGTCGAAACATTTTTTTCGGGTCGCGCTGGTCGAAGTCGACAGCAAAGAAGTCGTGAGGATCGTCCTTGACGGCGTGGTCCCATAGCGCGAGAAACTATCCGGCGCCACAGACCCCGCGCTCTCTTCCGCGATCTGTCGCGCGGCTCGATGGTCCTTCGTTCTGAACAGCGCAAGAAACGATATATTCGCTCGCACTGCTCGTGGTACGCCACCGCTCGTGTACGCCTGTGTCAGGAAAATCATGCTCGTGAGGAAGTGTCTGTGTTTGAACGCGAAGCCGCAACAGCGTTTTTTGCTAGAGCTCTGATAGAGGGCACTGCCTTGCATGTCGTCTATGCAAATGAGCGACGAAGGAGGACCGTGCTCGAACCTTGTCGCAGGTTTATCCCAGTTCATGCATCAAGGCGTAGGTACATGGAGAGGTCCATGAGTTCTGCGTTTTTATTCCCATCCACGTATTCGCTTTGAACGTTTCCCAGACCTTGAGATCGTCCTTGTACCTCTCGTATTCGTGGAGGTCAGACTTGATATGATCTATCATCCCATCGAATGCCAGGTTAGAGTAGACTTCCATCGTCATAGCTGGTTCCGGAGCTCGTTGTATTTTGGCTCCGTGTGGGCACTCCCTGAATTGAGGTACAGCTTGTCGAATGAGTTGTTAGCAAAGTAAGCCTTCGCCATGTTGACTGCCGATGTAGTTCCAGACCGTCGAGCTCCGCAGAAGTTTGCGATAATGAAGACTCGGCATATTCGGTGGAGCAGGACGCTGGGGCGTATCGTTGCTTGATGTCTTTCTCCAAGTGAATGAATTCCGTCGCTCTTCGATGATAGCCATTATCATTTGAGACATTTTAATCGTCCAGACTAGCAAGGAGAGACGCGCGGATGCGGCCATGCGCATCTCGTATGCGTCATCGCGACAGGTGGCGGTGGAGGTGGGAGCTGCCGGGTCTTGATCGGGGTGCGGAGAGCCGGCTCTGTCTCCTTGGGCTTTCGACCCCGTCTTGGTTTTGGCGTGTCGGCGGGGGTTGAGGCGACAGAATCTTCAGCGAGAAGGCGTTCAATGCGCGATTTGTACGGGCTCTTGCGCTCCAGTTCGACTAGCCTTTGCCGCTGAATCTCCAATTCCTTTGCAAGGACCTTACGTTTCGTTATCTCTGCCTCCTTTTCCTCGTTTCGCTCTCTCTCCCTCTCGCTTTTGCGCGTTGCTGTAAACTCTCATTTTGTCGCGAAGGGCTTTTTTCTGTTCATCATTCAGCGTTGTCCCTTTCGAATTGTCCTTGACCAGGTCAACCTGCTCTCCCGCGTCTCGGCGAAGGTTTCGTCTTGGTAGCTCGTTGGGGTCTCGAAGCCTCAGAGGATTGTTTATATTCTAGGCAGATAATAAATGTAGTGATTTCGACTCTCAACCGGCCCATAAACCTCGCAACCGGCTTGACGGCATCGACCAAGAAACAGAGCGCGAATCGCAAGCGTTGAACAGGACATTGTAGCGTTGCAAATTATCCAGTTCATCCATTTGACTTGCATACGATTGTTGATGCGGGGTGTTGTTACCCAAGTGAGCCAACAAGTTTGCGTTTAGGCGATGATTACGGACGAGGAGACGGCCGCGGACCCTATCGAGTCATTTTTAAGCTGGTAGTGGATGGGAAATCGTGGTTTAAAGACCAAAGCCATATCGAAAACATGTACGTAAAAGCAGCTTCATAACATCGAGACACCGAGCAATGGGGTCATGTCATTCCATTTGACGCTGATACGCTCCAAGACCCAGGCCATCGAAATACCGACCCGCACACAGCTAGACTTTCTGTTCGACAATTGGGTATCGGCTATACTACTCTGAACAAATCCAAACGCGCCATTTGTCATGCATTATTGAAGATGGAACGACGGCTTCTCATGACAATGCCTTTAGCGTCATTCAATGACCAAAGACGTGCGTGTTGAGTTGCATATCTCAACAGCGGAGAAGTAAGCGGGATTTGCGATTTTGTCGCGAGAGACTACCAGTCCTCATTTTATGCAGGGAACAACTTGGTAACCCAGATGTCGGATACCCGTATTTCAAGGACCTGTATTTTGATATGGCGGGGACGCGTTTTCGGGTAGCCCTTGCTAGTCGAGCAAATCTCGTTTCCACATATGAGAACCCCCGCGCGCGCTAACCGGGCGTTCTTTCACAATAACCCGATCCTATGCCAAAACTCTCTAGCTGGAGAATTGGCAGATCGATGAATTGAACGCTGTCACTTGGCTAGTAGTCACTACCTTTTCAGACGTATGAATGCATCCCAGGGCTTCGATAGTACAAGGCATCAAAGATTGCGTCCCTGCCGCCTACCTGAGAAAACTCCCTTTGCGATGAACATCAACAACGTTCGACTCACGGAGGCCTCTCCGACGATTGGCGGGTTCACGCTATCTGTGAACGGAGGACTGCGTGGTGGATGCTCTAGTTACCAACTTGACAAGTACGACACGGGAAAATGGCTGAGTTACGAGCTAGACCTCTTCGATGACTCTACCATTACCTCGTTACGACTAGGAAGGCGGGGTCATGTAGGTGTCTCGAAACTTTCTACAACCTCTAGTGGGATACGATCAAAGAGCAAGTTTGTATCATACGCGAATCCAATGAGGATAGCAATTACAGCACTGGCGGCCTGTCGTGGGTGGGGATGAACCTCGAAACCCCAGTCAGTTCAACTTGCATATAGAGGGGGGTTCAAGGCAAACTTGTCAGGGATTAACTATTTCACGTACACACAACCGACCGACCACGAAAGCGCTAATACGACATTTATTACAGCTTCACATGCCCAAGAGACTACCCAACCTCTCTGGGAGAACGCGACAGTAGAAGGGACTCATGAACCCTTCGCAGTTTAGACGTCCTTTCTCGTAATATCTTCACGACTTCTCAGCAGAGTCATCGAAGTACTACTTTGAACCGAATGACCCCACGAGCTTTTATTTGATAAAAACAGCCACGCCGGCTCCATCAAAAGTGTGTCTTTGCAAACGAGTTAATAGACGGTCCGTTCTGCATGTGTTTTCCATGTATCTCGGAAGCAATGACGCTTTTGTGTCATTTGCTGAGAACACGATGAGTTTACTGGAAAGTATCATCCGCCGTTACGGACGGACACTCAAATTGGAGAAACGCTCAAACGACCCATGGGCCATGCTTGGGTCAACCTTCACCACTCCGACTATGCTCTCACCTGTATGACAACCTCAAGGCAAGAGCGATACACACTCAATAGCTCGTGGAGGCAGCAGTTGAGTTACTGGGTTGCGTTTCGACGACGGTCTGACGGAATAGTCGAGAGTATATAGCCAAGACACTCCCAACTAGGATGAGTCAGATGAAAAAATCTCAAAACAGCGCCGGATTTTCACATCCACGCCAACAGATATCATTGATCCATACGTGCCAATGCCCCTACGGCCAGTTATGCACCTGTCAGGAGAATACCACGCCATTGAAATAGCGAACATCGAAGACGATCTCACGCTGTTGAGCTAGATTCCATCTTCACGAATAACCCTCCGGGACTGTACAAAGGGAGGAGATGTGATCCAACTACGACACCGGGGCACCGCGGGCAGAATGACTTCCATCTTGGCAAGTAATTTTGTAACAAAGCCAGTGCCTGGAGCTACCAATCTATGGTTCAAGGAGCTCACATTGACGGATGACAAGCATATGTTCACACAGTGGTCAAGTGCCCAACAACGTCTTATGAGGCGCAACTCGTGACGTACCCTGTCCAACTCTATGGAAGTACTTCCAGCCCGTCAAGCCATTAAGAAGTTCAGCGTTGTCATGGGGTTCGACCCGACAAAAGTGACAAGTTTGCTGGGCAGGTTTACATGTGTCTTTGGAGCGGAGTGGGCAGGGGTACAAATGTCTCACCCAGGGACAAACACGGTAACATCACGTCCACCCTCGCAAACACGTTTGTACACGTCGTTGTGGGCCCTCACCTTGCAACGGTCACATTTGCCACTGTGCTCAGTCCCACCCTTTCTGGACCCGTTCTATGTCCTCGATACGAGCGTGTGTGGATTATGACAACGCAATTGTGCTAATAGGCACAACTCATGGGTAGACGTCCCAGTTCACTGACATCAACGAGACGCGGAGGATATCCACACCATCCCCGG
>RPFO01000138.1:453258-530758 GCA_009746045.1 Mesostigma viride
ATACGTCGTACGCAGGAAATAGGAACCTTAACCTGTGGTCTGTTGGTACCGCAGGCTTAGTCCTGGACTTCTAGGTGCAGATGCAATAGTCACTGTGGACTGTGCTCTGTGGTCACTGTGCCTGTATGGCAGACCTACTGTATAGGAGTTGAGCGCTGTACAGGTAGTGAATACTGTACTGGGGGTGTTATTACTGAGCAGGCCTCCTAGGCTGCTCAGGACTAGCAAGCACAGTGCACAAGTATATAAACAATAGGCCAGTGCCAATGGGCATCTCTTGCGAGCCCGCCTCACGTGTTGTGCCTTGACTTGGCAAGCGCGTGTACAAGCCTCAAGTGTGTGAGCGCTGTAAACATTATCCGATTTAACAAAGCTCCGTTTCCAACCATATTCACACATTGCTGCATTGCAACCATATCCTTCACATTGCGTGTGATAAGAACGTTAACTGCAGCAGCGACGCGACCTGTGGGGCCGGAGTAATTAATATGTACACAGTTCGTTTTCGGCTAGGAGGCGTGGCCTTTGCATGACGGGCAAGAGGATTTCAGCCGTGGGCAACCAAGCACACATGTCGTCGGGCTAGTCCGACGAGTGCGCACGTGAACCGGCACTCCCGGTCACACACGACACCATAGAGATAGTCAGCTGCACCGCCTCATGTCGGCGAAACCCATAGTTCCATCGGAATCGTTTCAGCGGCCGGCATTTCCTCTCCGCGTTTCCTCAACCTCGTTTTCAGGATCATACTCATCGTTCCTGCATTTTCCTCTTCCACGCAGGTTGTGGCTTGTTTGAAAGCCACGAATGTACCCGGGGATGGGACGCTTCGGCTGCCTCAATGCCTACACATTCAATACGATGTCCCCCTCTCACCTTGTCGCGTTTACGTGCCATTATATCCTAGCCTATCACTTGGAAGGCATATCCATAGCAATAGAGTACTCTTGTGTGTGATCCACTATATCAAAATCCAGTGTGAGATGCAGGTCACGGACATACTTGGCCGCCGACCTCATGACAGGCAATTCCGTAGCCAGCCAGGTGTAGAATAAAACCATGATGCTTTATATATTTGGAAAGCAACCAAACCATTCACATTTAATTTCAAAAGACATCGACAAGAATACAAGTGTTGTCTAGTCGTATAATGTCGTACTTGTGCGTCACTGTCCAAATAAGGCTAAGCGGTTCTTGATAACCTAGCAGGCCTCGGGTGACGCCACACTGCTCCGCTTGGCTTACGGCTGGCAGTGTCCTTTAGCGCCCCCTATCCTGTCTACCTATCCCGCTTACCCCAGCTATGGCTCACTGGCCAACGACGACCGGGTTCCTTCCCGAGTCTCGCCCACAATACACACATCATCTTGACGAAACCAAACAGTTATCACTTCCGTCAACCAATCTCATGACAATTACTCATTGCAACCACTCTCGGGGGCTGCTCCGGATTGTTCCACTATTAAACCCCTTGACGACAACACCAAGTTGTGAGGGAGAGTAACGAGCGAACAACGACCACCATGGCCGCTGCCGTGCTCCTAAATACCTCCAAAAATCCCGGCATCCATGCGCTGTCGCATTTGCCAGCAAGCCGCCTGACGTGCAGTTAGACTGCCAGCAAAATGCTTAGCAAGTCTGTTCGACAGCCACGTGCGAGCCAGCACACCGCACACTACGATCTGCGTATCTAACTTTGTCCGATGGACTGAACATCATTCCGTCTGGACAATACAAAAGATTCGTAACTGCCAAATGTCACGCACCGGAATATTGCGCAAGCCACCAAGGCTTTGCGCCCCAAAGTCTTGTGCCTGAACCTAAGTCAGGTCACCTAAGACTGTCACTCTAGAAATTCAGGCCTTTCCGGCGCGGCGCTCCACACCGGCCCAAGGAACAAAGCCTGCGGCCTACTGAATCGGAACCAACCAAACGTCGGTAACGATTCCGATTACGGCAACCGCGTAACTTCTTGAGTGCACGGACGTAAATGATCACGGACGTGACAGCTGTCGCGTTTACGTGCCATTATATCCTAGCCTATCACTTGGAAGGCATATCCATAGCAATAGAGTACTCTTGTGTGTGATCCACTATATTCCCCCCCACTTTTTAGCTCGAAAAAATGAAGAGCCAAAAAGTCAAAAAGAGGATCACATAGGGAAAAAAAATTCCCACGACAGGACCACACATGCTTTTCAAATAGGCTAAGCAATAACCTCTTCAGTGCTTTTTCAAGGATAAGCATAATCCTCTTCATGGCTTTTTCAAGGATAAGCCTAATCCGCTTCATAGCTTTTTACAGGATAAGCTTAATCCTCTTCCAAGTGCTCGACCCTGCAAGCACCTTGGGTATACCTCCGGCTCGGGCTGGCCGAACTGAACCCGCCAAGGGTTGTTCGCTCGTTAAAATCCAGTGTGAGATGCAGGTCACGGACATACTTGGCCGCCGACCTCATGACAGGCAATTCCGTAGCCAGCCAGGTGTAGAATAAAACCATGATGCTTTATATATTTGGAAAGCAACCAAACCATTCACATTTAATTTCAAAAGACATCGACAAGAATACAAGTGTTGTCTAGTCGTATAATGTCGTACTTGTGCGTCACTGTCCAAATAAGGCTAAGCGGTTCTTGATAACCTAGCAGGCCTCGGGTGACGCCACACTGCTCCGCTTGGCTTACGGCTGGCAGTGTCCTTTAGCGCCCCCTATCCTGTCTACCTATCCCGCTTACCCCAGCTATGGCTCACTGGCCAACGACGACCGGGTTCCTTCCCGAGTCTCGCCCACAATACACACATCATCTTGACGAAACCAAACAGTTATCACTTCCGTCAACCAATCTCATGACAATTACTCATTGCAACCACTCTCGGGGGCTGCTCCGGATTGTTCCACTATTAAACCCCTTGACGACAACACCAAGTTGTGAGGGAGAGTAACGAGCGAACAACGACCACCATGGCCGCTGCCGTGCTCCTAAATACCTCCAAAAATCCCGGCATCCATGCGCTGTCGCATTTGCCAGCAAGCCGCCTGACGTGCAGTTAGACTGCCAGCAAAATGCTTAGCAAGTCTGTTCGACAGCCACGTGCGAGCCAGCACACCGCACACTACGATCTGCGTATCTAACTTTGTCCGATGGACTGAACATCATTCCGTCTGGACAATACAAAAGATTCGTAACTGCCAAATGTCACGCACCGGAATATTGCGCAAGCCACCAAGGCTTTGCGCCCCAAAGTCTTGTGCCTGAACCTAAGTCAGGTCACCTAAGACTGTCACTCTAGAAATTCAGGCCTTTCCGGCGCGGCGCTCCACACCGGCCCAAGGAACAAAGCCTGCGGCCTACTGAATCGGAACCAACCAAACGTCGGTAACGATTCCGATTACGGCAACCGCGTAACTTCTTGAGTGCACGGACGTAAATGATCACGGACGTGACAGCTGTCGCGTTTACGTGCCATTATATCCTAGCCTATCACTTGGAAGGCATATCCATAGCAATAGAGTACTCTTGTGTGTGATCCACTATATTCCCCCCCACTTTTTAGCTCGAAAAAATGAAGAGCCAAAAAGTCAAAAAGAGGATCACATAGGGAAAAAAAATTCCCACGACAGGACCACACATGCTTTTCAAATAGGCTAAGCAATAACCTCTTCAGTGCTTTTTCAAGGATAAGCATAATCCTCTTCATGGCTTTTTCAAGGATAAGCCTAATCCGCTTCATAGCTTTTTACAGGATAAGCTTAATCCTCTTCCAAGTGCTCGACCCTGCAAGCACCTTGGGTATACCTCCGGCTCGGGCTGGCCGAACTGAACCCGCCAAGGGTTGTTCGCTCGTTAAAATCCAGTGTGAGATGCAGGTCACGGACATACTTGGCCGCCGACCTCATGACAGGCAATTCCGTAGCCAGCCAGGTGTAGAATAAAACCATGATGCTTTATATATTTGGAAAGCAACCAAACCATTCACATTTAATTTCAAAAGACATCGACAAGAATACAAGTGTTGTCTAGTCGTATAATGTCGTACTTGTGCGTCACTGTCCAAATAAGGCTAAGCGGTTCTTGATAACCTAGCAGGCCTCGGGTGACGCCACACTGCTCCGCTTGGCTTACGGCTGGCAGTGTCCTTTAGCGCCCCCTATCCTGTCTACCTATCCCGCTTACCCCAGCTATGGCTCACTGGCCAACGACGACCGGGTTCCTTCCCGAGTCTCGCCCACAATACACACATCATCTTGACGAAACCAAACAGTTATCACTTCCGTCAACCAATCTCATGACAATTACTCATTGCAACCACTCTCGGGGGCTGCTCCGGATTGTTCCACTATTAAACCCCTTGACGACAACACCAAGTTGTGAGGGAGAGTAACGAGCGAACAACGACCACCATGGCCGCTGCCGTGCTCCTAAATACCTCCAAAAATCCCGGCATCCATGCGCTGTCGCATTTGCCAGCAAGCCGCCTGACGTGCAGTTAGACTGCCAGCAAAATGCTTAGCAAGTCTGTTCGACAGCCACGTGCGAGCCAGCACACCGCACACTACGATCTGCGTATCTAACTTTGTCCGATGGACTGAACATCATTCCGTCTGGACAATACAAAAGATTCGTAACTGCCAAATGTCACGCACCGGAATATTGCGCAAGCCACCAAGGCTTTGCGCCCCAAAGTCTTGTGCCTGAACCTAAGTCAGGTCACCTAAGACTGTCACTCTAGAAATTCAGGCCTTTCCGGCGCGGCGCTCCACACCGGCCCAAGGAACAAAGCCTGCGGCCTACTGAATCGGAACCAACCAAACGTCGGTAACGATTCCGATTACGGCAACCGCGTAACTTCTTGAGTGCACGGACGTAAATGATCACGGACGTGACAACCTTCCTCCATCATTCCGCTCACATTGCACTACGTGTCTGTGTTTTGTTCTTTTTCTTGTTCTCGTTTGTTTTGCTGTTCTTGTCCTTTTTCTTTTACTTTTACTGAGGGAGCTAGGCTGGGCTGCGCGCTGTGTGTGCTACTCTCGTGTTTTTCTGTGGGCACTTGAGAGACTAACCAAGGATCGGGCCCCCCACACGGCAATATCAGCCTTTGCTTTTGTTTACCCTCCCATATCTCTTTACAAACGCCAAAAAAACACAAAGGCAGGAGCACGGTGACTCATCTGGAACATGAAGAAGGGAAATCTTTTCGTTACAGGAAAGAGGTGTCAAGTATGACAATTGGAAGGCCCCCCCACTGGGAATCCACATGTTCCGAGTCCATTCAGCTGTGTTGTTAGCCACATCCTGCCCCGGGGAGATGCATCATGGACCACCGCTATCGCGTAACGGGTGTTACGCAGTGAATATTGACTTACCTCAATATGCTCCGCTCTGGTTCTGTTTGATGTCTTAGCTCTCAGTGCATCTGAATCATCATGAAACACCTTATGACTTTCTGGCATGCTCTTACCCTCCACAGAATACGGCAATCCAGTGGCATTGATTACCGGAAGTACACTGCTATTTCTCGGCAGTTCCCCTATCGTATCTCCTCACAGGCATGGCGGAAGCGTTGTCGCATCAACACGCGCCATAACCATCACTGCAAGGATGACCATACTCTACGTCGCCTCCGGCGCTTACAGCGCACGCATTTGTCGCTTACCAACTCCACTCGCCCACACCCCGTAAGCACCCATCGCGTCATTTATGCCATTTACAACCGCAGGTACCCTCAGCGTATCTACGTTGGCCAGACGCAACGGGATGCCTGGACGCGTTTTCAGGAACATGTCCGAGCGGCACGCCGCCTTCATATTGGCCGCCCTGCCGCCAACGACGACACCCCCCTACATGGCGCCATGGCCCAATACGGGTGGTGGGATTGGCGAGTCGTCCCCTTGGAACATGTCCCCGGCACCTTTACCGGCGCCGCTTTTCGCAAAGCCGCAGGGCATCGGGAAACGTTTTGGAAACGAATGTTACATGCATTTCTGCCCCACGGTTTTTGCATTGAAGGCAAGAGTTTCAAAGCTCGGTCTCGCCGCCGCCCGCCTCCCCTCCGTCCCCGCCCTCTTATGTTCATCCGTGCCTGGCGTCTGAAGCACAATCTCCACCCATATCGCCCCTATCCCCCCAGCGTCACCCCGGCCCCTCCACCTTCCACACATGTGTCCACCGATCCTTCCCTTTACTCCACCAGTCTCCGCTGCTTACGTCACATGTCTCGGCTTATGCAACGCGGCAACTTTCATGCATCCTATCTCGAAGCCTGCAGCTTGAAGAAGCTTACCAGCTTACACATTGCCGTCGGGTCGTGCTCCCCAGCTGATCTGCAAGTCCCCCGCTCCCATGCCACTAGTCTGCGAGGCCTTCTCTCACGTATCATTCGGCACCGTGTCAATGGGAATGCAGATGCACTGCGTCCGCGCCGTTTGCTGATCTCACCTTTCATTCATGCTGCGATGGATGAGCTGTGTTTGCCACACATTCTGCATTTGCCGCAAGTGCAGGCTGCGATGCCGCTCGTGGTGCGCAACACTTTCGGCACTCCCATTGCCGCCTGGCATTACTCTCCCACCTTGGGACAAATGGTTTTCAGCAACGGGAAGGTCAGCCGCGATACAACGCCCACCGAGCTGGCCACCATCTTGGCAGGGCCCTGCCCCTGCCAACAACAACGGTATTTCAAGTACCTTGATCCCACCTCACAGCACGTCATGACCGCTGACCTCAGCATCCTGCCGAGCCACACGCTTGTAGACCTTTTTGCCAAAGGCACCAAGTTTCGGCCGTGGGTCCAGCGCACGTGTGCCAAAGAGGTGAATGCACTGCTCTCCACATCACTGCGCAAATTCTGCAATGCCATGAGCACGGACCTACAGCTTGCTCCCCTTGCCATGGAACCGTGGTTTCGCGCCGTCATTCACGAATGCAATGCACGTCTCACCAGGCTTGATTACCGTCTCCAGCAGGTCCACCGCACCACCTGGCTCAACACCACAGATAAAGCACTTCTTGACCACTTCAAGCAGGACTTTATCATCACGTGTGTTGACAAGAGTGCCAACAACTTTGCTTTCATATGCAAGAAGCACTACCTTGCTACTTTGCAACACGAGTTGGCGTCCAGCCCTACCTATGTTCAGCGTGCACAGTCCACCGCCAGTATCACTGCTGCTCATCGGGCTTTTCTGCACAGCCAAAACATTTTTGCTCGGGCATTCCTTAAGCGGCAGCGACGCGCCACCACCACTACGTTCCCATATCTGTATCTCACTCTTAAGCTGCACAAAACTCCTGTTGCTTTGCGCACCATTGCTGCGTCGCATTCAGCCCCACTGATGCCTCTCTCGAAACTCATCTGCCATGCTTTGAATGCTCTTCTCCCCGAAGCCAATGCATTATGGGTGGAGGTGCTGTCGAATGCCGGGTATGAATGCGCTGGTAGTTGGATCGTCATAGACTCAGCCCAAGTACGCCTACGCCTTGCCGCCCTTAGCCGTTCTAAGACAGCAGCAGAGAAACGTATACCTATGCCCATAGCCACCTATGATTTCACCACTCTATATACCACACTAGATTTGCACGATTTGAAAGCTCGTTTAGATAGCCTCCTTACTCGTCTGTATGCACGTAGGCCTCACGGGCGCAACCACCTGCACGTGCGTGTTTCTCAGACCAAGCCCACGGCAACGTGGCTCTCAGGGATCGCGGCAGGTGCTATCGTGCGGGATGGTTATAATTATATTATCACGAAGGCTGACCTTGTCCATTGGATCTCTTATCTTGTTGATAACACCTTCATCTGTTTTGCGGGCAATGTATACCAACAAGCTATCGGCATCCCTATGGGCACTAACTGTGCCGGGCTCCTTGCAAACCTCTATCTATACACTTATGAGCTTGCATTCATGGAGAATCTCATTGCCTCAAACGATGATGTTCTCATCAGGCGTTTTATCCATACATGTCGATACATTGATGATGTCATCGCTTTCGACAACCCTGATTTCGCAACCCATTTGTATATCACCGCTGGTCTGCCTGGCATCTACCCGCAAGCGTCCCTCACATTAAAGCTCACGTCGGAGGATACTCATTGCAATTACCTCGATCTTAACATTACCCATAACAAGAAGGGCTGGCGTACGGCTGTCTATGATAAGCGCAAGGATCCTAAATACCAGCAAATTCCTTTTATTCGTTACCCCGATATTCACAGTCTCCTTTCCCACACAGCAAAATATGGTGTTGTTCTTTCTCAGTTACATCGTTTTTCCCGTCTTTGTTCTTATCGTGTTGATTTCATCACGACTCTTGTTGAACTCTTGCAGCGTTTATTGGTCAAAGACTATGACCGAGCCATTATGCTCCGTCAAGTCCGATGTTTTTTGCAACGTCACCCACATCTGTTCGGTGCTGCCCCTTGGCACAAGCTCTACAAACAGGTCGTGGACCGGCTGGATCGCATAGTATCTCCGCACATCTGAACCCTGTGATGCCAGATCTCCTTTGCGGCCGTTCCGAGCTTGGCACTGGATTCGTTGTCCACATCGTCGCGTCGCTGCCGCAACACGATGTTTTCTGGCATCCGCGGGCTTTTGGTTCCCGCCGCACATTTGAAAGTGCTGTCCTCCGGCTTTTTGCCTTTGCACCGTGTGCAGTTCTTGGACGTTTGGAATCATGGCATGGCTAACGTGATGACTGACTAGCTAGACCTTTTCAGTGGTTTTCCATTTGCGGGTATTTCCTCGTAAATGGTGGGAGAGCGATCGCAGCAATGGTGCTCACCACTAGACACTCCCGGCCAGTTAGGCTAGAAACACACGCCCTGATCAAGCATGCTGTTTCCGGCCCCACCGTCTAGGTCATCTAGTCGCTCCACACGTAAGCCAGCCATAATTTCAATGCACAAGGATACACATTTCCATCACCATTCATCTTCATCATCCTGAACGACTCGAAAACGCGGAAAAGATAACGGCAGGCTCGAGCTACCATGGTCCGGATTCTCCCGATTTCTGGCCTGCGCTGGTTGTCTCTTTGACATGTAGAATATGCTGTTAGTGGCTTACTCGATCATGCAGTCGACAGTCGGCGACTGCCCGGCGAGGCACCGACGCAAACTAGCTAAATGCCGATGCAGCTGTCCTGATGCCAGCATAGTGCACAGAATTGAATTCGCTTCTAATAAACTCCATGTATGTCATCACTCATGTAGGCACACCACTGTGGATGCAAATGATTTACCAAGGGAGGTGTACCTTTCTCATTTGTTGGTCAAATTGCAATGTTGCGATGGGAGTCTTTGGAAAACCTTCTATCCAGTTTTTCATGAAAAAATAAACTTTCCAAGGTAAAATTGTGGATGCTGCCCGAAAACGGCACCAATACAACAAAAATAGCGAGCTAGCAATTAGATGGCGGGTTCGAAACTTCGAGGGATAAAAAAGCTGCCGAAAAGGTCAGCAAACTTTGCTGACCTTTTCTGCAGCTTTTTGAGCAAACGGTTGAGTGACCATAACTTCACTTACTGCATATCATCGTCTGAAGCCAGCCATCTGAAATTTTCACTAACTGCATATAATCGTATAGCTCAAGGGGCAAGTCAACTGATTAACATCAAATGGTATTATCAAAAAATGCAACAAGCACGCGCTGTCCAACACATCGACGTGAAATCTTTGCGTAAAATCTCAATCCATGTTCATGCCCCTGGCCAACATAGCAATCATGAGCAAAATGCAAAGAAACAATTTAACTTCCATCATACACAAAACCCCATGCATGGTCTGGAAGAGGGTCATCACTAGTGGCAGCAATGTGTAACATGATGAGCACAGCGCAGCAAACCCTTCCCTGATGTCCTACCAGTGCCATCATGAACCTTTCAGCAGCATCTGCCTTGAAGTAGGAATAGGCGGAAGCATGCTGGTGATGGACAAATTAAAGAGTAGTCCATGTGTACAACCTTGGCCCTACCTCCTTCAATGCTTGTCCGGATACTCAACCAAAAACTGGTCGATTCTTTGGCACCTTTCTCAGGTTTAAAGTCTGTCACCTTAGCACGCACTCTCCTCCTCGTGTACCCCAGGCCAGTCACTATGTTGCCCAATGTGGTGTCTGAGATGCCACACCCTTGCTCCTCAAACCATCACACCAAATCCGCATGACAATGTTGCCCGTTGCATGGACGATGCCCCTCACATATGTGCTTTTCTAGATCAACCAGCAGCCACACGTCGGTCCTCCGTGCTCGGCCCAGCCACGCCTCTGCCCTGGCCTCCCGACGCCACAATTTTCCCTTCGTTCTCCCATTCCCGAAGCAATTGGGCAGCCACAGTTTCATCAATCCTATATCAGGGGCCACCGTTCGTACACTGCGTTTCTAGACCAACCCAGAATGAGCATCATGAGATAAAACGTCTTCAGGAAGATTACACACTCCTGGGAACGTTTTCGGACGACCACTGTTCTCGCAGCCTGGATATTTTCCCTCCAAAATCTCTTTTGCTGCCGTGAACTCGGCTCTTTTAAGGCTAGGTTCAAGGTGTGCCTGCGTTGGTGCCGCCGTTGGGCCTTTTTCCGGCTTTGCTGACTACCGTTTTGCTTCTTTTTCACATTTTCTTGCCCAGATGTCCCTGCCCTGCCACTGTCTTTGTCCGCCCATCCTCATACAGTAGAACGTTCTTGCCGTCCTTTCACCCACAGGAACGCAATAGAAGGCAAACACAAACTCACACAAAGCAGTTCTTGTACGCAATATTAAGAAAATCCCCTGAGTGGTCTACTGCGCGGTACATGAACAATGGCTACGCTGGCCTGGCCGAGCCACCGCACCTTTACAGTTGACAGAGTATAGACTATAGACCCCAGCGGACGTTGGGTAAAACGGGCCTCTCTGGACGCTGGCATGTTTGGTTTCCCGCAGAACAGTGCAGTGGAGATGAAGCCCAGCACACAAAGTACTGTAGTTCGGTGGGTTGCTACTGGAACGTTATAATTATGCTGCCCTCAACCCACCCAGGATTGCCAAAAGGCGCGAGCCTGTTCGTCCATAATTATACAATATCTGTATAATGACGCATGCATCGTGAGTAGTGACGCTCTGATGTCCCGTCACGATCGTTGTCGAAAAGAAAATTACTTGCATCCGTAGCAGCAATAGGTACTTTATGTAGACGTACGGCAGGCCGTGCTTAACATGTTGTCAGGAAGCGATACCAACAGCAACAACAAAACAGCAGTGAGCAGGGACACAATGCGGTATTAGTTTCGTATTTGGTAATAATTATGGAGTGTAGCTTGCAGCATTAGTACAAGATGAGTAACTATTTTAGCCGAACGCCTGTAGTCTACAAAAGCTATGGCGGAATTTGGGCTTCACGTGAGGAGTAATTGAGATAACTGTTTAATTATATAGGTGTTTTTTTTGAAGACATCATGATAAGATATGCATCGTTCATAGTTCCTTGCTTTTCAGGCCTTTCGCGAGCACCAGCATGGCTAGAATGCCGCGCAATTCATTAGCCCATGTCGCGCCCTACTCTAGTTTGTACGTAACTACATCGTCGTACCAGACTCGATTAATTAAATGAGCAAGGCAGCTCAGAACTGGTAGCCAATGGCCTCTTTACAACATTTACAAAGTAGGTGTGGTTAAGCCCACGTCAACCATGGATTCTTTGCCTGAGCGGTCTGCATCGGTTCCGACGGATGGCAGACGAAATTTGGTGGGCCATCTCAGCCTACCAAACGCCGTCGTTTCCAGGTCAAGCAAACCGGTCTCTACTGGAGGGCGGATTTCCGAACGTTCGCTCCCAAAGCTTAAAGGGTAAGTCAACGGCACTACGGTAGAGAGCTGAATAAGAATGCTCCCTGAACGTGATTCTTTATTATGAGTGAACCCCCCGGCATTTCCCCACGGTTAAGCGACTCCAGCCATCATCTGAATATGCCAGGGCGTTGTTTTCTAGCGCCATACTTCGCACGGCCAGTGGTGTGCAGTTTGCACGGCCTATGGCGCGTGAATGGTGTGCAGTTTGCACCTTCATATGCGTACGGGAAGGTCAGGCTCCTGTGTAGCTTGAAGAATGTCGGCTGTGCAGCGTGTGTTGCTTCCCGTTGGGATGAATGGAGCCAGCAGGCATAGCGCCACTTGTGTCAGTTCAGCATCTCACAGAGACTGCCACCCCGGGACGTAAGTCAAAAAATGCTTTGATCCATTGCAGGCCGGGCAGTCTGTCCCTAGTTTCTCAATTTTGACGGGCGTAACCACTTGCATGTGCTGGTGAAATTATGCGTGGGGCTGCCTGCCTGTCTGGCAGGTCCCAGCCTGGCCCGACGGTGGTGGAAAGTGCGGTGCAGCGCCGCGCGGCGTCAGTGCTGGGCACTTCCGACTGTGAAGCGACCAAGCAGGCTAAACTCATCCAGGTAAGCGGCATGTGAGGCTACCAAGCAGGCCAAGCTCATGCACGTAAGTGCCATCCTGCGTGTGTGAAGGGACCGAGCGGCCAAACTTATCCATGTGGGTGGCGCGCGCCAGCATTCAGACGATACACAGGGCGCACACTGCCCATACTGGCAGGTACATGCACTTGCGTGGCGGGATAAACCCTTCAGTGTTCCATAGAGCCGACCCCCATGATCCGCCCCTATGTCCAGAGGTCGCCACCCGGGGTCATGTGCATGCCCCTCATGCGGTCTGTTCCGTTGGTAACTGCGGCTACCGCCCACAGCTGCATAGTTACGATGTGGTTGCTGCTGTAAGGACCTGCAGGGCGCTGTCGGCTGTGTGCATCCTTCCTCGAGCTCTGATTGCTACTCATTCTGTGGGCTCCCACGGCAGCCACTGCAGTACCCTGGTGAGAAGTATGCACCTCGCCCATGTGGAGGATTGGCAGCGCAGTTATGTGGTTGGTGGGGACCAGGGTCAGCCAGCCTGGCCAGGTGTCCACAGGGTAACCCATGGGAGGAAATCTGCATGTGTACAACATCCATGTGCTTGTGGGCATGCACATGATTCCCCACCCTGCACCGTATCGTCCCTCCTGGGGCTGCCGTGTACTGCCATGCATGCGCTTGTGGCCATCATGCATTTGACCGCTTTCATCCTTGTCCCTGCCTCCTCACCAAGGTTGACAACCCCCCCACGCTTGCACTTGCTTGCCCATCACGCACGTGCTTGCCCACCCCTGCCAGCTGGAGAGCCGCAAAGGGCAGAACATGGAGGGGCAGTACAACCGGCTGCACACCGAGGCCGCACGCAAGGAGAGGGAGCTGCAGGTGAGGCACACACATGGGCGTTGTAAAGGGTACAGCGGGCCCATGTGCGTGAGTAGGTGCACGCCGGAGCGAGCGTTCAGGTATGGAGGGGATGCGAGCACGTTACGGGTAGTTCATGGGCAAGGGTCTGTGGCGTACCCCTACTCCTTTCCCCCCATACTGACCACGAGGCTGGCGACCCGGTGGCCTCCATCGGCGCACGCAGCAAACCCTCCTGGAATGGTGGCGCTGCGTGGCATCCTGTGGCCGGCATTCCAGGTGTCAAGGAACCCCCCTTGTCCGCTGTCCGCTGTCCATTGCCCATGGCATCGTCCCTGGCCGCCGGCATGCATCTCATCCCAACCGTGTGCTTGCCTCCCCACTCACGCACGCACGTGGAACCCTGGTGGCACCCTGCTGCGCCCTGATGCCCCCTCCCCCCCCCCATCGCTCCAGAAACTGACGGAGCGACTGCGGGACATCTACCTGTCCATGGGCCTCAACCCCGAGGAGGAGATGGACCCCGCCAAGAAGGCGCTGCGCTGGCTGGCGCGCATGGAGGAGGAGGAGGTGCGCGTCAAGGCGGCGACGAGCAACAACCCGTTCCTGTCGGGCCCCGAGCCCTCGGATGGGGAGGAGGAGGCGGAGAGCGAGCGCCTGCCGTACGACAACACGGTGGTGCCAGACTACGTGCAGCTGGTGAGCGCTGGGTCATAAGCACTGCGCGTTGTGCATGGTGGCCGCGGGTGCTGTCCGCTGCCTTTCCCCGCGCACTTTTGCCACGATACGCACGAAAAATAAGCCGCCCACTCACCTGCCTGCTTGGATGCCAGGCTGCGTGGAATCACCGCCATCGTTTGCACAAGCCCCCCCCACCGTGTGTGGCCCCATGCCTCAAACTTGCTGTCAACCTTTGCCCCCATGCCTCAAACTTGCTGTCAACCTTAGCGCACGGACAGCCAACCTTAGCGCACGGACACCCTCTTGCGTCAACCTTAGCGCACGGACACCCTCTTGCGTCAGATTTAGCGCACGGACACCCTCTTGCGTCAACCTTAGCGCACGGACACCCTCTTGCGTCAGATTTAGCGCACGGACATCCTCTTGCGTCAACCTTAGCGCACGGACACCCTCTTGCGTCAACCTTAGCGCACGGACACCCTCTTGCGTCAACCTTAGCGCACGGACACCCTCTTGCGTCAACCTTAGCGCACGGACACCCTCTTGCGTGGTCACGCACTGCACTGCCCCTGGATGTTCTTTTGTCAACAGTTCTGCTTGCATCTGGCGTCATGACGACCTCAGGCGTCTGCTGTGGCCTGGCATGCGTCCACCACCCCCCTTGCTGCCATCCGCCACCACCTCCCTTGCTGCCATCCACCACCACCCCCCTTGCTGCCATCCGCCACCACCCCCTTGCTGCCATCCGCCGTCTTTCTGCCTTCAACCCCCCCCCCCCGATGGCAGGTTGAGAACGAAGCGCTGAACAGCGTGCGCGCCGCACACATGCAGCTGCACCTTCAGCTGGAGGAGGTGGGTGACGGGTGCCTTTGTTGTGGGTGGCGCATGCCATTGTGGTGGGTGATGGGTGCCCGTGCCGCGCACAGGTCGCCCATGATGTCAGCGCGACCCGTGGTCTGCTGGCAACGTTTGGTTGCATACCGGAACAGCTGCGTGGCTGCAAGTCGGCGCCCCGCCCCGTGCATATAGCGGGTGGGAAGGCAGCAATCTCCCCGCTCGTCTGCTGGCACAGTGCATCCTATAATTGCCAGCGCTTGTTCATCCCGCCAGCACGTGCCACAACGACTGCAGTCCTTGTCCCGTTCACGCCAGCACTTGTCCCATGAACGCCATGGCCTGCCCCATCAATATCGGGGCAGCGTCTCTCTCCGTTACCCAACCCCAGTCATGTGATCCACTCATGGGGAGGCTGTACAAACTTGTTGATAAGGGACTGAAATTGCTGCAGCTTGAGAATGCGCTGTGGTCACAAGCCCTCCCACGGACCCACTGGCAGCAGGCCGTGCGGCATGCTCTGCATCCTTGTGGCATGATGATGATGCGCCAACCCACAGCACAGGTTGACAGCACTGACCCGCACGGAGCTGTCCTAGTGGGCACAGTGTCACACTGAGTCCTAGTGGCTACAGTGGGAGGCCACGGTGGGGTGCCCTGTGCCTCGCATGATCATGCTGGCATCCCATGGTATTGCTTGCCCCGCCTTGGTATTGCTGGCCCTCTCTTGACTTGTTTCGTTGGTGGGGTTGTATCTCCTTGCCCCGCCGGTCGCGATCTTGTCGGTCGCACGCGCAGGTGGTGGAGGACCTGACCGCGGCGCAAGTGCGCAGCATCGAGTATGAACAGATCTTCCACCGCATTTCCAACGAGGTGCGTTCCTCACCGTGTTGGTGGGGTCATGCCGGGGGAGGGTGGGGCCTACAGCCATGGATAGGGGGGCCATCTCCAAGGTAAAGCAGGTGTGGACCTTGCAGCATTGATAGGGTCACGTGTGTGGGGGGGTGCCCCTAGAGCGTGAACAGGATGGATAGGGATGGGTCGCATATAGTAAGCTTGAGTGGCTATTGGCCTGCAAGTCAAAATCCGCGCTGATCGCTACATAAATCTATTCCGCCATGATGCTATACTGGGGCAGGGGACGGATCATGCCAGCTAGCTGCGCGCACGTGGCTGAGGGCCGGCGGGCTGCCAGGGGTTGCGCATTCCTGCCTCCTCGCAGCAGCAGATTGCGTGCACCTTATTTGCTTGCCACGCTGTCTCGATGGGCTTCCCACCATGACGTGGTGGGCGGCTCTGGGAAGCTTCACGTATGGCATCTGACCGATGGGTCAGGAGCAGCTGACATGCAGGGTAGAGAGCCGGTCTATGGTGCCCATGGCAAAGTTTCGTTTGGAAACATGGCTTGCGCAAGCGGCTGGAAACGCATCTGTGTGCCTGGCCAACACAGTGGCTTGCCGGGCACCCCGTTGTGTGCTTGTCTGCCATGGCTCGTGCTTGCGGTCACTGCATGCCTGATGTGGTCTCTTTCATGCTTGGGTGGCAACCGTGGCTTTATTGGGTCATTTCCTGTACCGGGCGATTGTTGCACCATCTTCTTTTGCATTTGTCAGAAGAAGATGTCTCACGACATGCGCGCGGAGATGCATGAGCAGGTGTCAGCCATGGAGGAGCAGGTGAGCGATGCGCTGGCACTTGCACCCGTCACCCAGGTGAAACACCAATGCATCCAGCTAATGAGCAAACAGTCAGCCTCCAGCATCAAGCACAAACGCGTCCACTATGACCCGTGTTACTGTTGTGTTGAGTCTCGATGCAGCCACGTGATCGGGCGTGTGACATGGCGATTGCACGTTACAGAAATTGCTGTGGTTAGAGATGGACCATCGGTGATAGCCGGGGCATGTCATCTGGTTAGAGATGGACCATCGGTGATAGCCGGGGCATGTCATCTGGTTAGAGATGGACCATCGGTGATAGCCGGGGCATGTCATCTGGTTAGAGATGGACCATCGGTGATAGCCGGGGCATGTCATCTGGTTAGAGATGGGACATCGGTGATAACCGGGGCATGTCATCTGGTTAGAGATGGACCATCGGTGATAGCCGGGGCATGTCATCTGGTTAGAGATGGACCATCGGTGATAGCCGGGGCATGTCATCTGGTTAGAGATGGACCATCGGTGATAGCCGGGGCATGTCATCTGGTTAGAGATGGACCATCGGTGATAGCCGGGGCATGTCATCTGGTTAGAGATGGACCATCGGTGATAGCCGGGGCATGTCATCTGGTTAGAGACGGACCATCGGTGATAGCCGGGGCATGTCATCTGGTTAGAGATGGACCATCGGTGATAGCCGGGGCATGTCATCTGGTTAGAGATGGACCATCGGTGATAGCCGGGGCATGTCATCTGGTTAGAGATGGACCATCGGTGATAGCCGGGGCATGTCATCTGGTTAGAGATGGACCATCGGTGATAGCCGGGGCATGTCATCTGGTTAGAGATGGACCATTGGTGATAGCCGGGGCATGTCATCTGGTTAGAGATGGACCATCGGTGATAGCCGGGGCATGTCATCTGGTTAGAGATGGACCATCGGTGATAGCTGGGGCATGTCATCTGGTTAGAGATGGACCATCGGTGATAGCCGGGGCATGTCATCTGGTTAGAGATGGACCATCGGTGATAGCCGGGGCATGTCATCTGGTTAGAGACGGACCATCGGTGATAGCCGGGGCATGTCATCTGGTTAGAGATGGACCATCGGTGATAGCCGGGGCATGTCATCTGGTTAGAGATGGACCATCGGTGATAGCCGGGGCATGTCATCTGGTTAGAGATGGACCATCGGTGATAGCCGGGGCATGTCATCTGGTTAGAGATGGACCATCGGTGATAGCTGGGGCATGTCATCTGGTTAGAGATGGACCATCGGTGATAGCCGGGGCATGTCATCTGGTTAGAGACGGACCATCGGTGATAGCCGGGGCATGTCATCGGGGATCACCCTGTTTTGTCGCCCTTGGAAACCGTCGAGGGCACTCTTCTGTCAGCTTCCATCCTCTTGCGCCCACTGGCCTGTGGCAGCATTTGCTTTACGTTGGGAAGCGATCGGTCTCTGGGCTCCAGTACTGACACTTGCAGGGGTAAGCGGGCACGTCTCCTCACCGCCACACCCACAGCACCCGCAGCACCCGCTGTCCAGAAGGGTAGAAGGCAGCTGGATGTGCATGCTTGTACATGTGGCGCGGGCTGGATGCCTCATGTGGGAGCTGAATGGGATGTCAGGTGATGGTGGGGTCAACGCCTTGAAGCAACCAAGGCCTTCCAGGCAGGAATTTCCTCCGCAGCTGTTAGGAGCTCTCGCTGCTGATTCACCAGTTGGTGCCCACCATACGGTGGGATGTGGTGTGGTCTGTGCCACGTTCGTGGAGTGGTGAATGCTGACAGTTAGGCTGGGGCTGGCTACTGCTGCTTCTGACACCGCACCTATCCTGCTGGCCTGCATGACCCCCGCATCCTTCCCCCTCCCCCCCCCTACACCTCATTCCATGTCCTGTGTGGTGGTTGCCAGATCAAGGAGCACCACCTGGAGAAGGAGCGAAACGAGGCCGAGCTCAGGGTGGGTGGCGCCTTGCTCGATGGATGGGGATGCTGGCGCGAGGTGGTTTCTTAATGCGAGTAGGGAAGGGCAACATGGGGTTGTTTGCGCACGTGGTGATGCGATAGGCACAAGTCTCCGCTGCCGCCGCACCCACCACAGCCATTGCTCCCAGAATGCAGTCCACCAACCCCACGGCTTCGCCATGCTTCCAAACTATATCCGTGTGGGCTGCTATCCAAACATCATAGTCCACAAACGTGTGGCTACGGCGAGCATGCAGAGTCGTGCTCCTGGATGAGTGGATGGATGGCATCAACAGCATCGCATCATGGCTGCCCCTGGTATCGTTTGCCAGGTGCCTGGCTTGGCTGGCCCCCAGCGATCCCAGCCACCATCAACCATGCATGCGTCTCGTGGGCAGCCAGCTAGGTGGTGGCCAACACACGCTAGATATGCAATGGGAGCATCAGCAACTCGTGCTGCTTGGCAACCCTGGATGTATTTACCCGCACATGCCACTGTTCGCATCATGTGGTGCCTGTGCTTCGTGCATCGGTTCGTCCACCCACCGGGCGCCCAGCCCCTCAACCACCCACGAATGACGCACACACGAATGACGCTCTTCTTTCTTTTTGCATCGTGAGGCCATGCTTGTTGGCGCTTCCCCAAAACAGATTGAATGAAATGTTCCCAATCTCATAGCCATGCCTCGCATTCCCCGCCCCCATGCCCCGCCCCCATGCCCCGCCCCCATGCCCCGCTTCCATGCCCCATCCCCATGACCTCACCCTCTTTTGCCGCGCCCCCCCCCCTTTCCAGCTGGTGGAGAATGCGACGGAGCACGCGTGGGGGGCGCTCGTCATGAAGCGCGCGCTGTGGGAGGCCAAGCGAGCGCTGCTGGTGGAGGCGCTGGGGTAAGAGGGAGCATGCAGGGGCATGGGGAGGCATGCAGGGGGGTGGGTGCGGTGGGGGGAAACATGCGGGCGCATGCCGGGGCATGGGGAGGGGCAGGCAGGCAGGGAGGGAGGGAGGGGCTCCAGTTTCTGGACACCTGGCATGTCCTTGTTGTCTTGTCATTTTTGTAGCGGGAATGAGTACCTTCACTCACGGCGGTGATTGTCACGCTTATGTCTAATCTTTGTCACGCCGGATCCTTTGCATCGCCTGTCGCCATTCCTCCCCAGGTGTATGCGTGACTTGGTTTGTGCCCGCATGCCACTTGGTTTGTGGTGTGGCGGACCGTTGCGGATGCTCTCACATGGGCCCCTATTGACAACAAGTCAAGGCAGTTTTTTCGTGTGTCGCACTCATGTGCCCACCATGCGCAAACCCACCAACCGCTACCCATGTCCATGAATTCATCGCGGGCCGTGCAGGGACCCTGAGCAGCTGGAGGACGAGGTGTTTGACGCATTCCAGCAGCTGGAGGAGAGCTGGGAGGCAAAGAAGAGGATCCTTGGGATCGACGTGTGAGTTCGTGGGCATGAGTGCGGACGGAGTGGGTGGGGGGGTGGGGAGGGGGCGAGGGGTCAGGGAGCCTGGCATGAACTGCTCAGACATGCCTCATCCGTGCAAACGGACAAGCATGCTGGCGTTTGATTGCCTTTGGTGGCGGTAGGGCGGGCCAGATAGTAACAAGGGCAAGTGCACGCATCGGCTGCGCTGGTTGCGTAGAGACGTCGGTAGCGTATCTGTCCCGGCAGCACGGCATGGCTGCGTTGGATGCGTGATGCATGGGTGGGATTATTCTGCGCGCTGCAATCAACTCCATCAAAGCCCGTCGTGCATCCCTTGCCCTCAAGGCAGCACGTGCACAACGCTTTACCCAGCCAGCCCTTATTTGTTTCTGTCTACCACATTAACATGGCATCCCCTGCCATGGCTGCACAGCAACCCCTAGTAAGTCTGTAGTGCCTCCTCGTCCTTGTTGGCCGATGTGGCGGCATGCGCACAGTTGAACGTTGGATAGGAGGTATTTTAACAAATTCAGTTGTGTCATCACCAACACATGGACTGGGCGTTGACTTCATGAGCCCTGGACACTGCTTTTGTTCCACCAGCGATGTTGCCGCCTTACTGCCATGTTCATGTCAGCCCCGCTGCAGCCTGTGCCACACCCTGTGCCACCCATGCCGCATGCTTGGCCCCAAGCAGCCACCCCAAGGCAACGTGGAAGCTTCCCAATGCAAAGCAGCAACTGGAGGCGGATGCCAAGCGTGCTGTGCCGCTGCCCGTCCAGGGCCCGAATGGCCCCGTGGCCATCACACCCACCGTGACGGCCGCCACGCTCAAGCGGCTGAACACCACCACAAGGGGGGGGGAGCACACTGGCTCGCGCGGCAGCGAAGGCGCGATGCTTGCCACCTCGCCGCCAACAGCCAACAGCGCGCTGGCTAGTGGGGGGGCAGACGGGTGAGCGATGCGGGACGTGGTGTAGCCGGTGATGCAGCGTATGGCGCCTGTCTGTTATGTGCTGATTTGTGCCTATCGTGTACTTGTGTAGTTGACATTTATTGTATGGCCGCAATTGCCTTAGCGTCAACTGCATGGTCATTATGGTTTGCGTACGCGATGGCCGTCGTACTAGGACCCACATGCACTTATGCCATCATCCTTTACCACCTCCACTGAACTTGGCGTCATTGCCATGCCAGTTCCTACCAGTGGAGTCTCTGTCACGAGCTGTCTGCCTTTGATGCGTGGCACAAAGCGTAGCCACGACGTTGGCCACGTGCGTTCTTGTGTGACCGATCATGAAATGGCGTGGCGGTTCTGAAGGGTTGGGTATGCGCCCGCACTTGTGTGTGTGTGTGTGCGCACGTGTGTGTGTGTGTCTGTTTGTCTGTGCACGTGTGTGTCTGCATTCTTGTGTGCCGATCTGGATCTGTGCCCGTGTGCCGTATGACAGCGGCGCGCGGTCCCCCCTGGCCAACGGCGGGACGTCTTCGAGGGGGGAGAACGAAGGCGCGGACTCCCCTGTAAGCTTGTGCCGCATGAACAGAGCTTGTGCCGCATGAATAGAGCTTGTGCTGCATGTGCCACGTCATCATGGCTGTGTTGCCTGTACGCCATATCCTCTATTTACTATGATCCCCGGGAGATCCCCCCACTCACAGCAAACATTATGTGTACAGAGCCGTGCAGTGTCGCAACGCTATTCTGTGGGGACTTCGACCAATGGTAGTGCACCGACCCAGCGCATCCATGGAGTGCACGAACAGAAGATGACAGTCCACGCAAGTCGACCCGCCCACCTCCTGTGCCTGCAGGAGGGCGCGTGGCTGCGCAACGCGGCAGCGGCGGCGGAGAAGCGACGCGAGCAGCGGCTGGGCAAGTATGCGGCCAGCGTGCTGCACGGCGCGCAGATGCGGAACGCCACGCAGCTCAGCGGTGCGTGCGCAAGCGCAAGGGGGAGGAGGGGGAGTCTAGGGGCGTACTGGGGTGGGTTGGGGCTTCTGTTTCCAGCATTTCTGTGGTGATGTCAGCATGTTCATGAAAGGGGGTTATAGTGGGTGGACTGGAACGGATAAATTTTTTTTCTGGCAGAAGAGAGGTTTTCCCGTGGTAACGTATAACAACATCAGTGTCAAAGCGGAGCAGTTTTTTGTGAAATGAAGGGTTGGGGTGAATGTATGTGTCCTCACTCGGACATGTGCTTGGCAACACTGTGCTGTATGGTGCTTCTAACGGTCAGAGCGTGACACGTCAGTGGTGATAATGCAGTGCATCATGCAAAGCCTTAATTGAAACTGCCTCCTGGTCTCATGCGCTGATCCCACTGGACCCATGCATTATGTGTTTGCATGTGTTTGCGTGTATTACGTGTCGGTGTTGGTGTCAACTCCCTCCTTTATCTCGGCGTGCTCTGGCGCTCTCTCCCCCCGCCTCCCCCAGATGAGAAACTGCACAACCTGGCTCAGCTGTTTGAGACGTTGCAAGCGCGCGCGGGGCTGGGTAAGGGGCGCGCGATGGTTCAAAGGGGCGCACAGGAAGGCAAAGGAAGCAAAGGGGGGCAAAGGGGGGCAAAGGGGGGCAAAGGGGGGCAAAGGGGGGCAAAGGGGGGCATACGGGGGCAAAGGGGGGCAAAGGGGGTGAACGGGTGCAAAGGAAGACTAAAGATGGCGCTAAAGATGGCGGATGACGGTGCAGGGATGGGACGAAGGCTAAGGCAGCCGAGGGCTACAATCGGAATGACGGGGCCGAATGGATTATCCTATGTGGCAAGCCGTGCCACCATTTTGATCGGTGTTCTTGCAGGTGGTAACCTCAAGCCATGAGCTACCTTGCGTGCTCATGGGTCCCTGGCCGTGCTCGTGCTTGCTTCTGACCTGGATGCTCACACGGGGCGCGACTGTGGGAAGTGCAAGTGTAACGAAGTGCCCAAGTGCTGCCGCATGGATAGGGAATAGCATGCAGGTGCTCTTTCCGTGCACGCAAGGATACAGGGAGAAAGTGCCGGAGACTAGCGAATTCGGCTCAACATCAGCCACACTACCGTAAACCGCAAAGCCATCCGTCGGCCAGGCATGCCAACCATTTCTCAAAGATTGCACTAACTATTTTGACTTGCCCCTGGCCGAAACTTGAGTGTCATGGACACCTGGAGGTGGTTCCTGATAACTCTTGTGGGTTTGTTCACTGGGGTTGGGGGGGGGCTGTGTGCCATTGGCTCCATGCCCATTGCTGCCATCTTTGCTCACCCAGCATGTCCTAACGTGCAAGCCTTGCCCTGGAACTGCGACTCGTGAGTGTGTTTTTAATGTTGGGATGGCATGCCCTCGCCGCTGTGGGCCCACGCCTCTCCATCCACCCTGTGCGCGTATGCCAGACACGGACGACCCGCACAAGATACTTGCGTTAGTCACGGAGCGACTCTCGGCTGGGGACGCCCTCAAAGAGCTGGCCCGCACACGCAAGGTGAGGGTGCCGCGCTGCACTTGGCACACAATGGCGGGGGGGGAAAGGGGGGAAATGTGAGGGTTAGGGGGGCCCTTACGGTGACCAGCCCTGCACACTGCTTGGCTCTGCAGATATGTGCCACGCAGCAGCACGGCGCCGGACGCAAGCAGCCATCAAGGCAATGTGGAGGCCGCAGCACAACAAACAAGGAATCAATGGCTGCATCTCCGGCCTCGTCCTTGCGCCCCCAAGGCCTAACTGTTTGTCCTGTGCTAAGGCATGCTGTCTGTCCCTCCCAACGTGGCGAGGTAGCCACAATCAGACCCACGGTAGGGTGATCGTGGCAGCAGCAGCGAGGGACGCATGCGTGCCCGCTCACGCACACACGCACACAGAGGCAGCGATGCTTCTGTGGGCATGAGCTGGGGTCCGGGAGAATCCTCATCAGCTAGCGCATGCTGTCGAGGGACAGGTGGCATGGCAGGATAGGTCGTAATGGCTACAGCGCGGCCTAACCATTACTGTTAATGCACGCCCGCCGTCCCCCCCTGCTTACGTACCATCCCGCCCTTCACTTGCGCCACGTGAGATGTGCACACACGCAAATGCAAGCGCGCAAACAAAGACCCACTCCCCATCCCCCACTGCTGGCTTCTGCTTCCCCCACAACGCCCATGCGTGCAGGAGCGTGTACTTCAACTGCTGGGGGAGCTCAACCGGCTCAGCCGCTCGATCGAGGACAACAGCACGGGGCCGGCCGAGATTGTCGGGGGGTCCGAGGTGGGTGTACCCATGCTGGTGGGTATTAGGTGGGTACTTGGGGTGTGTATGCCTGTATTGGTAGGTGGGTGTACAATGCCCATGCGGATGGATATGCATACTCTTTTGAGGGTGCCCGTGTTAAGGCAAAGGCATGTACGCTGGCATGTACGCTGGTGCCTGCACGCACCACAACCCGTCATTCCGGGCGAGGGAATCCGCGCACGGCCATCATGCCGAGCGTTTCTGCGGGGCGATCGTAGGAACTTGTGTGCATGCACAAGAGCATGCCACGGCGACCGGAGTGGTATGCCGGGTCGTAGGTTTGATGCACACGAAGTTTACAAAAATGGATATAGATCATTGATGGTGGGCAGAAAATTGCTGGCACATTCCCATCCAGCGTGAATATATTACATTAGCGACAAATATATAATGTGACAATAATAATGCAATAGTGAGAAATATAGAATATATTACATTAGTGACAATTTGCGCAGCACGCGCATGTAGTCGCATGTAGCAAGTAAACCCCGTTTGTTTGGGTGGCACCCGGAGTGGTGGTCGCGTATGCCGCTGCGCATCCTCAGCTCGTCTATTGTCTGTGCATTGCACTGGCACTGGAAGGAGGGTCAAGCAGTGACGTCTGAGAAGCTGTGGTGGTCGGCATACTGCAGCATTTGTGAGACCCAGGGACCTCGCGCCTGACATCGATGCCGTGCGCATGCCTGTGACGCTGGCCCTTGAGCTCTTGCCTGCTGCCTCACGCACGACTAAGTGCACACGCCATTATGCGCACCACTGCTTGGGGTGTTCAACGTGCTTTGCTGCCTGCCACGTCCCAACGCCCACGTTCTGCCGCCTGCCTTGGCCACACACACACCTAATGCCACCCACCGCGGCCATCAGGGCGCGCGTATGCTGGAGCGCACGTTGGATGTGGCGGAGCGCCGCAGCTCGCGCGCAGAACACCGGCTGGACCAGCTGGCGCTGTTCGTGCAGAATGCCAGCATATGGGCGTCGTCGGTGCGCGACAAGCTGGCCGCGCTGTTCGAGCGGGGGCACATCGACATGGCCTCTCCACACTTCAAGGGGTTCAACGTGAGAGGTGAGGCGAGACAAGTGGGTTGATGGCGGAGGTGAGGCGCATCAAAGGGGTTGAACGCGAGAGGTGAGGCGATGGGACCAGGCGAGGTGGAGTAGGGATGTCGATGGATGTGCTGCTCTAATGTTCTTGAAGGAGGTATCGATGTGCGCATGCTTGCATGCTGGTGAGCAGGGCGGGGCGACCAGCAATACAGCTGGGCAGTACAAGTGGAAAAGCGTGGGTGGGTGGGTGGGTGGGTGGGTGGGTGGGTGGGTGGGTTAATGGGGGGCCAGGGTCAGCCATGGGGGGGACGGCCCAGGGGAATGAGGGCACAGCGGGGGACATTAGGGGGGAAGGTCACCAGGGACCAACTGCATGGAGCCTACAGCTGAGGCAGGGAGCATGGAAGCATTGGAGGGGAATGTGGGAGGTCCATTAGCTTGTTCTGCTTGTGGTTGGGGGAAAGTAGGGGATTACAACATCCGCTCCTGGATCCAGCACAACGTGTGGGCATCATGTGCATGGTTTGGGGAGGGGGGGAGGGGTATAGCCATATGTAGAATTGGGGATGCCAGTATTGCAATGCACCTGTCCCCTGCTTTGATGGCTGCTGGATCACAACTTGGCTGCTCCAGCCCGGGCTGTGTTCCTGTCCTTTTTAGTGATGCAGGGATGCCGGTTCCCTCAAGGGCATCATTGGCGATTCCAATCATTTGAGAAACATGCATGCCTTGGCGCAGCCTTTGCTGCATGACGCGCCCTCGCGTATCTGGGTGTGTGCCTTGTTCTGACGACCTCCCCGCTGCCCGCACCTTGTCTGCCATCCGCTGTTTATCTCCTTATCTGCACATGGCACCCACCACAAACTTCGCCCCCCCTCGCAGAGAAGCTGTTGATGCCATCAGCTGTGGACAAGAACGCGGCCGACAAGGTGCGCGCTGCTCTCGCGTGGATCGGCACGGTGCTTGAGTGCCTGCAGGAGGGGCTGCGATCCAATGGCCGCACACCCAGTGTCCCTGCGCAGGCCAGCAGGTTGGGAATGCCCGTCTCAAACAGCGACCAGTCCCCTGGCACTGGGGGGGTAAGTGCCATGCCAAAGCCGGCCCCGGTCCGAACACGGCAGAATTCTGCTGGCTCGCGCGGTGCGGTCGAACGCTCTACCCTGCGCAACCAGGCGCGAGGCGGCAACAGCGCGGCGGGGGCGGAGGCGGAGCCGATGGAGTGGGGCGGGGGGAGCCCCAAGGTAACCCCCGGGGCCGGTCCAAGTGGTGGCCCGGGCGTGACCCGAGTCAGCACAGGAGAGGGTGGCGCCGTGTCATCCAATGGCGGCACCAAGCCTAACGCCACAGCCACCGTGCTTCAGTCCAGTGCCATCTTGTTGGGCAGTCCATTGTCTAGCTCACGACGCCAGTCGATGCCGGCGGAGGTGTGGCCGCCGCCCAAGCCTGCGCCCGCGCTGTCGCCAGGTGTCGACGTGTGGCAGGCGATCGCCGATGCCGATCTGGGCGCGGACGCGAATGTCACCGAAGGGGACGCGCTGGCGAGCATGGAGGCCCAGTTTTTGGAGATGCTGATCAAGAAGGCCAACCTGCGAACCATGGTGGGCGATGAAGAGGAGGCGAGGCTGCCACCGCCACCGCCCAAGTCCTCACACAAGCAGAAGAAGAAGCCCAAGGGGGGGGCGGGCCCTGGGAGCAAGGACGGCCGGTCCATGGGCGGCAAGAAAGGGCCGTCTTCGGGGAAGTATGGCAGCAGCGAGGAGAAGGGAGCGGATGCGGATCGGCGCTCGGCGCACACCGGGTCGAAAGGTGGTGACGCGTCCAGCCAAGTGTCCAGCGAGCACCTCGCGGCCGCAAGCCGCCGTACCAGCCATAGGTGGGTCGGGCGCGAGAGTGTGGGCCGCCAGTGGAGTGTGGGTAAACGACGACTGTAGGTGTGGGTGTTGCGGTGTACCGTGTGCTGTTGGCTGCATGCGCACGTGGCTGCATGGCCGTGCATGTGGCATACTGGCCCCTGGCCCCTGATTGCCGGCGACGCGTTGCAGGGACGGATGCGTGAGTGTCCCGGGCTAATGGACATGCAGCATCGCAAGCACCTGCTTTGTCAGCGCTGGCCAGTGTGTGGTCCAGTCATGCTTTTGCTGGTTGTAAACCCTGCAGGTCTGTGCAACAAGAGGCCCACCGTGCAACAAGAGGCCCACCGTTCAACAAGAGGCCCACCGTGGTGGGATAAGGTCACGTTTCAGCGTGCGTTCCATGCGTGCTCTCATCCGTGTTTCCTCACTTGCCCGCTTGGGCTGGGCTGTCCCATGCAGCTGCCACACGGCACGCGCAGGGAAAACCTCGGGATGTTCCCCATGCACTTGCACCTGGTCTTTCTTGTCGGTAAAAAAAAACCTCGCTGCGGCTCTTCTCCCGTTGGTCCAAGGCTTCCCAAGGAATGTGTTGCGGGGACGGCCACTGGCTCGTGCGGCACATCTAGTGCGCATCAACAGCGCACCGTCTGCATATTGTGTGCGCGCCTGACTCTATGCCATGCCCCTCACCATGTGTCCGCATCTTTTGACGCCACCTCGCGGGTGCGTGCAGCACAAACCAAGACGAGGAGGAGGGGGACAACGGAAGCAGCTTGTCCGTGCGTGACGTGGAGCACCACGAGGTCAACCTCAAGGACCTCAAGCAGGCGCTGCTGTCGCCGCTGGGGAAGAAGATCCGCAAGAACATGAACCTCGCGCTGGCCGCCCCAGAGGTGAGCGGTCCGCCGTCCTTTTCTTTTCTGGATGACGAGTGATGGATGTGGCCGTTAGGGAGCGCGCCATCAGACGTCTCTTCATTGGGCTGTGCTCATGTTGGTATTTTGTTGTATGTTGTATGCCAGCACTTGGTGTCACGTTGTCCATATGTTGGGAGCAGGAATACATGGTCTGTGGAACCAAACTTTCCGCGTCCTTGTCAAATATTTCAGGAGCCAGCGGAGAGTAGAAAAGGAAATGCCATGTGGTCCTGTGCTTTAGGTGTCTCATCATGGGAGTCACCTTGTGGCCAAATGAGGTGCCTGGATGATCGCCCCACCACTTTTCATGAAGAATGGGGCCTGAGCGCGGGTGAGAGGGTGGGTGAGTGCGGCTGGGAGAAGGTGGGGGCGAGGCCTTGTCTGTGCAGGCCCGCAGTGGGCAAGTTGTGGACGGTGTTGCTGGTCTGCCGCGGGTGGTATCTGGTTACAAGGCACTTTTTAGCACACGGGCAGGGGTTCAAATAAAAAGCAGCAAGCCCTGGGCATCACTGACCAGTTGTTCATTTCAGCTTGCCTTTTCTCACTGCGTTACCAGTTTGCTCAAGTCCATGGGTGAGATGGAGAATGCAAGTGGGTTATGAACTGCGTTTCAGGCACTTGAGGACTACTATGTCACCATGCTTGCTTACGGCCATAACCTGGGGAAGGAAGGACGCGAGATGTCTTCAAAAAAAACCTTCGGAGAGCCCACTCTATGCACATTTTGGTTCCAATGACTCTTCGTGCCATGCTTTTCCTGTTGCTTCATCAGGTGGTGGGCAGAGATCACTTGAAAGCACGGACGTCTGAGGCCCTCGCAAAATTCAACCCCGACGATACGTCCCTCGTGGGCAAGCACATGGGCAATCAAAGCAAGCAACAGTAGCAATGCCAATTGACCGTGCTATGGTGACGGTAATCTGAGAAAGGAATGCTGCCAGACAGTGCTGCTTCCTGCTCTGCCTGTTGGTCTTACATAATGGGTTTACCTGAATGGGGTGTGCCTGCTAATAACGCACCCCAAGTTTTTACAGTATGTTATTTATATCGTTACTGGTGAGAAACGTCATTGCATATCAGCTGTGTATTTATCATAACAGAACTATTTATTGATCACCACGCAGTCTTATTTACTGTTTGCTGTTAAATTACGACACAGTTTACGCTTGGTTGATATAATTATTGGTTGTCTCTTTGATAATTAGTACCGGCTATGCCCCCATCAGGTAGATACATTAGATAGACTAGCTGGCACCAAGCCCGCCCAGCCTGGGCGATATGTCCTCACCTGGCATGCCCCCGGCTGCGCGCGGCAGGGCCGCCACCCGTGGACTTTTAGACCCGTGATAGACTCGGCATGGCCATGTGCTACACTAGACGTGACGGGCTCACCCCCGGGCAACCTCCTGGTTTGTCTGTAATATGGAGGCAGATGGTGCGCAAGGATAGATGGCAAGTAGTGATGAAAGAGACCACCCCCAAGCCTGTGGGGGCTCCGCGTGTGACCAAGTATGGCATTCATAGCGATTCGGGCCGCGGTGCCCACACCCCTGTAACTAGGACCTAGATAGCTTATACCATCCATTCCATCCCATGTTCCCCTCCCACTGAGGACTTATGCTCACGTGACGCAGTCACGTGTCTATCAATTAATTAATTAATTAATGCCCCCATCATAGGTCTTTAGAATCTTTGTACCAGGGTATGCCTCGCATTTCGGACGAGATTAGACAGCGTAGGATAGCATTCGTAGGACATCTTCAGTGATCGCACCAGTCAGGTAGACACCGCCGATCGGTCTGGCCTGCCCCCAGCGGCTTGGCCAGCCAGGGCAGCATGTCCTGGCCTGGCCTGGCCCCAAGGACATTCCTAAAAGGGTAGGTAAACATGTCACGACCTACCCACAGCAGTTGTTGGCTGACCTAGTGGTCCCAGCCCCGGCCGTTTGAACATCGCATTCACTCCCGCTCTCTTGCTTGGACGCCTATGCAGAACAAGAAGAGGTGGAAGACGATTGTCCAGGCTCACACGCCAGCCCCTGTGGGCAAGCCCCCTCCCCCCACAAGGAAGGGGCGCTTTGCTGAGTAGAGTAGCTAGGGTTTTCTAGATGAGATTAGATTAGAGTTAGTTTGCAAGGTTACCAGCTATAGCATGCCGGCCTCGGCCAGATACCCCTCACTCATGCACACAACCCCAGCTGGCCCTCATATTGGCGGCATCCCCTGTCCCTTGCGCACATGCCCTCACTTGCATTGTGGCTGATGTGTTACATTCTGCCGCATCCGGGCCAACTTTTTCGCGACCCATTCAACTGGTGTAGATCTTTCCAGGCCTCCTGGTGGGCCGGCAGTGGTGTTGTCGCATGTCGTTGTAGTTTTGTACCTTGTGTTGGCTTGATTCTTGCATGCCAGTGTCCGATAATTACTTTCTTTAGGGTTGTTCCAAAATTTCGGGGCTTTACTTATGTTGCATGCCACTCTCCCCTCCGAAATCTATCATTATCAATGAATATAGATTAAAAAAAAAAAACAGGGCGTGCCTGAGATTACATGTTTACAAGATGCGTCTGTCTCACTTCGAAAAAGGAGCTGTTGCTGGCTTCTCTCCCCCCAAAAGAACAGACACATAGGTCCATAAATAGGGTTGCCCTTCCTGGCAACCCACATAGTCATATGTCTTTCCTCTCAGACAACTACCCTAGTCCTTCCACGGCGTTGGATCGCCATGCGTCCAGGAATAGTTGACTCACTTAATAGTCATATGAAGATTAATAGTCATATGTACACCTGTGTCCTCATGCTGTAAATGTTCTGTTTTCAGCATGCTACCGATAGCACAGCATCTGGGAAAAGCAGCCTGATATGGAGAATATTCACAACTTCAGCTTCCACTTGCACAGTGAAGCCAAGAAATAGCTGGCATTTTAAAGTCATGGGATATGTGACACAAAACTTCCCATCGAGACCGTGAAAGCTTTAAGTCTGTGTAGGCAGTGGCACCCGACGGCCCAAAGAGGAATAGGATAGTTACAGCACCCTTGAAATCTCTTTGAACAGTTGGGGGTTGCGGCCAATGCGCGTCGCCTGACCTCACTTCATGGACTTCTTTGTACGAGGAAGCAGCTCCTGCAGACCCACGTAGCGCATCCCAGTACCCCCCACCCCCCCATGCATTTGTCCATTAGGAAGCCTTCCAAGCTAGGAATCTCGGACCATGATGGTTTGCACCCGCATTTACAAGCAACGCACTAGGGGATGCACGAATCCGGGCCCAAGCCTGCAGGTTCGTGTTTTCCAACCCACAGACACAGGAGGCGGCCGCACATACGTGGTTCAGTCATCGTTCCATGTGCTTACCCGCATGGATACTACCAGGCAGCCAATAATAGCCAACAGTAGAATGTACAAGTCAACCCGAACCCAGGCCAGCAGGCATACATCACAGGAAGCGGTGGAACAGTGATGGGCATGGGAGAAATGGCTGGCGTTGGTTGGAGTGATGCTATCGTCCGGCACTGTCAACCAACCCGCACAGCGCCTGTGTACGGAGTCGTTGCAGTCGCCACTGATGTTGACATCAGCCAGCCCGAAGGCAACCGCGTGGTATCCGCACACCGCCATGAGAGGTGGACATGCCGTGAGATGTAGCGTGCGCCTTTCCTTACACAAATGTGGCACACACTACAATAGCATATAGACATGTGTGCACCACCACCCCGACAAGTCTTTTGGGTGTAGCACCCAGCGCATGGGCCCACAGCACGCAGCAGCCAACAAAGGACAAGTGGGCCACTCCGCCACCCCGCCCACAGAGCTGTGTAAATGCAAATGGCGAGGGGCAAAGGGCAAGGGGCGCGTGGTGCAAGGGACCTGCGTACGGAACAGGACGGCGGGTGGGAAATCCTGGCCAAGCGCACGCGGTGCAAGAAATGTTCCTGCCGCGCACCACAGCCAGGGGCAAGCAAGCGTACCAGGACACGCCCCGTTCCCATTCCAGACGCATTCCCATGCACCCACACCCACAGGCACGCATTCCCATGCACCCACACCCACAGGCACACATTCCCATGCACCCACACCCACAGGCACACATTCCCATGCACCCACACCCACAGGCACACACTCAACGCAAGGGAGCGGCCAACTTACGCTGCCAGGTTGCCTGTTCCCGTTGGCATTGCTTGCCGCTGCATCTGCCGCACCCGGGGGCAAGCTCACGCAATCATGGCACTGCCATTTCCCCTTGGTCTTGATCTCTTCCACCTGTAGCCCGATGCATTGCGGGTGGTACCTGTCGGTTGCATGGCCAGGCATCGTCCACAAGGTGTCCAGGCGGGCTTGCGCTGTGAGTGCGTGGGCAAAGGTGGGCAGGCGGAGCCGGAAGCATCCCCAGCACATGCATGCGGTAGGGAAGGCATGGATGGGGGTCGAAGAGGAGATTGAGCCGGGCGAGATACGTCGAGGTGCAGACCTAGCAGCATCCCAAACTCCGCTCACGTGATGCCAAGGACCGTGGTGATGCCAAGGTCACGGCGCTGCTGTCCGCCGCACAGACTTGCCCAACTTGCAAGTGATGCGCAAACAGCCACCAGTTACACTGTATTGCGCAACAGACACCCACCCGGCCAGACAGGTGTTGCACGCACGCCCACACACCCCTCACACTTAGATGGTTGATTGCACTTCGGCTCAACCATGTGGCATGACTACACAACCCGCAGCTGCCAGGAGCCTGCATGCCATGCCGAGTACCAACTACCAGCACCGCAAGCAAAGGGGGACGGCGCTGCCATCAGAACCCCCATGAAGGCGGCACGGCATTCTACCCCGACCAAGCAGCCATAGCACAGGAGCCATGTCAAAGCAGCCATAACCAAGCAGCCAGGAGAGTACCCTGCAAACATGGGTTCAACCCCAAGAATATCGCGTGCTGGTTGAGAGACCGGTGGCCACCTGAAATGCCTATCCTTGGCGTATGCCGCTCCTCCGAACAAGCCTGGATGCCCGCTGCACGGCGCGGCACACTAGCATTTTAGTGAGACCTTGGGCGGCTTCTGCTACGTACATATCAAGGTAAATAACATGCGCGATAAACTATCTCAGGTAGCACCAGCCCAAACTGTGATGAGGGACTTACTGCCCACCAGGAGGGGACTCTGCAACCTGCCGTTTGGCCACTGCAACCTGCCCTTTGGGCCACTGCAACCTGCCATCTAGGCCCCTGCAACCTGCCATCTAGGCCCTGCCACCTGCCCTTTGGGTACTGCCAACTGCCCTTGAGGCACTGCCACCTGCCCTCTAGGCACTGCCACCAGCCCTTTGGGCACTGCCACCTGCCCTTTCAGCACTGCCAGCTGCCCTATCAGCAATGCCCTTTCGGCACTGCCACCTGCTCTCTAGGCACTGCCACCTTCCCTTTCCGCACTGCCACCTGCCCTCTTTGCCGCAGGCAAGCGCAATGGATCACTGCGCCTGGGCCAAGCGCTGCGCATGAACCGTCTGCTGCCTGTTCCGATGAGAGCATGCCGCCTGGCCACGTACCACTCCTTGCACGTGTCGCACTCGATCATGAAGTGGTCGGGGTTGTACGGCATGTCGCACGTGCAGTACCTGCATGAGGCAAGGGGGCATCCCGATGACTCATAAACAAAAAGACCATGCTGTGAGCGCCAGCGATGGGTGGCCCAAAATGGCCCAGATGACCAGCCCATGACGACACGTATCCAGGCTCAGAACTTCGCAGCAAAGAGATAGAGGTTGGCCAACATCCCACGCGATTTACAATTCCTGGACCAACACCAGCGCTGGGCAGCCAGACCAACTGCCCAGTGCCACTCTTCTTACTCACAAGGCAAAGACGCACGCGGCATCTTGCGACATGAAAGGCCAGCTCAAAGCTTGGCTCCCCATCAACTCGAGGTAAGTTGGCTTTTGCTTACTAATTAACGACTCAGACATCATTTACCGTGCACACCACAGAGGTCAACGACTTTGTTTTCAACAACAGCACTATTACTACACCCACCGACCTTCTTGCCATGTCCCCCACACCCCTGTTCCCCCCATGCATACAAACGACATCCTGCGGCGCCCAGTCCGCCCGCCGTCTTGACCTGAGCCCGAAAGCCCTTGAGCGCAGCATGGCTAGGATCCCACCCTATCAAAGCGACAACCAGCGCAGGCCAGAAATATGGAAGAATCCGGAGCATGGAAGCTCGAGCCTGCTGTTATCTTATCCGCATTTGTCCACCAAATATCTGCACCATGGCCGCGGTGCTATAAAATATTCTGTTGAACGTCTTCTTGAAGCACGGCTTATTATACTCACTATCAACCAAACCTCAGGTCCCAGGATAGCATATGTTGATAGCATACCTCAATATCTGCAGTCGGTGCCATTTCAGAACTGCATTTTAAGGATGCCATCACCTCATTCGGGGCTCTGCAAGTACAACCTCAACCTTTTTTTGTTGTTGTAAAGCAAAGACGTGCCCTCAAGCTTTCCATACTTACTACTCACATATCACCCTCCCAAAACATCCTTTCCATGCAGCTTGGACGCTGCCGTGGGCCTTACACAACTGAGAAAGGAGTAAAAGCTAGGAGGGAATGATGAAGGAGAAATCACCTCAGGCGTGTCGAGCACCAACTCTTATTGCACGGTGAGTGCGAACCTCGACCGCAAGGAATACACCACCAACCGAGCATCCCACAAAACATTTAACATGATGATGCAACCTGCGTGACTACTAACTACATTGCACAAGTATGCACACACTACACTTGAATGGTATGCCACCTAATTCCCTCTTACCATCTCACACACCTGCACATGGTTATGGCTAAAACATAACAAGGCTACTACGACAAGTAGCCGCCCAGTGATTTACTATTATACCAATGAAGACCATACCCTATGCCATAACATATATAGGCGACCGAAGACATTTGGGCCTTGGCTAGGATAGCAAACCTCGAGAAAGGGGCACCTCAAAAAACGATGTCTACGCCACTTCCCTGTCCTTCCCCACTGGCCCGCCCACACGCACACATTAGCAGCGGCAGCCTAGGCATGTGCTAGCAGTGAGCCAATTATAGACGCATTCCTTTTGAACCTTGCATAATTGTGGGTCCTTGATGTCATCAAGATGCCGTGTTCTTGAAGTTCACCAGTATGCACGGAAGGCATCTGCCATGCTTGCTAGCACGGGGATGAGATGATGCTGAAAGGCTGCCAATCAAGAAGTCAATATCCCAGCTACTTGGTGTGCCAGCTCCGTGGGAGGGCTTGCGTGCCAGTCACCAAAGACAGGTGGCTGCCCAAGATAGGGCATGGATGCTGCAGCCTTGATGGCATCAGGACAGTGGGAAGACACCAGCCTGGAGTCGATGGCAAACATGCCGATCAACATTGAGCATCCCTGTGCCACCTGCTGATGACACACTTCTGTAGAGGGACAAGATCCCTCATCTGGCCAAAGACTTGACATTCAACCGCTTTGCGCACAGATTGCGGCCATTTTTCGATGATTCTTGAAGCTAACCTAGCAGGGATGCCAGCAGGGCAACAACAACCTTGGTTGTGGTGCTGCCGCCAGCATGAGAACAGCCTGCCTGTAAACGGCACCACTAGCACAAAAGTGCTCCATTAATTGATGCAGCCATGTTGGGATACTCTTGACGCCATACCCCACTAATACAGTCTGTTAGAAAGACACCCATTATGTACTATCTATACAATAAATAATAACCCGGCCTATAGATGTGGGGTTGCGGTGCTATCAAGTGTGCCAGCACACACCTTTACCCCATAATGAAGTACGCCCTACTGTGCGTTTATCATCAGAAGACGCATCTACACCATCAGGGACCTTTGTCCTTTCATTTAGACACCACCGGCCATGAAAACGCATACACCAGTGTGCTGCGACTGGGATTCCAGGCTCCAGCTATGCACTGCGTCTCTCATTCTAGTTGTTTTGGGGTAGCAGACATAGGCATCGACACAAAAGCCATGGAGCACCATTGCTTACAACCGTTCCATTGCTTACAAAAAAAATGCCAGCCCTCTTCGCCAACCCAAATCGACAACTACACAGGAGCACAGAGTGTGCTGGGCATTGCTGTGGCGACAACTTGCTGCAGTCGAATTCGCACCTTCTAATTGATGATTACACACAGGAGATAGTGCTCATTAGTAGGCACACATTCATGGTAACATAATTCATGATAACATTGAGGAGAGTGTATTCACAACAGCCAATTGCTTGACCTTCTTCCATCGCGGTTCCACCAATATATCAGGACAACGAATGACAAATACCAAGTTCCCAGAAAAGCAAACCGCATGTGACCGCAACCGCTGCATGGCTGGGACACCAATCTGGCTGAGATCGTCCTTTAGAAAAGGGCCGTGGTGGGGATCAGGAGATAGATACTAGTAAAGTGGCAGCAATTGTGTATTGATAATAATGCCTATGAGAGCTTTTCCTGCTTCTGTAGTAAAATAAATCCCCATCACTCTTGCAACAAGAAATACCTTCACGTTCTTTGTGTGTACTTTAGTTAGGATTACCTCCCCCTTCCGCCACTCCCACCCCCACCCCTGATGTGCCTCAAAACTGCACTGCATACAAGCACACATATCATGCTGATGGCATGCCATGCGTGACGTGCACCACATAAAAACCCATGTGCCAAACGTAACTAGGTGGAAACTGCTCACTTTTTGTATAAACGGGTGCAGCTGCTAGCGACGGGAAAATGCATTTAATTAAGGGGATTGAGGGGGGATTCCAAATCAATGCACTTTGTACCTGTTGTATACGGCGAGTGGCTGCATGTACTCAAAAAAGAGGGCTGCCAGTCGTATGCACCCAAAGCAACTTTATGCTGGGCACGTAACCGACAGGATGCATGCAGGATCGAATGCATGCACAAAAACACATGCATCCTGGACAAGGCCCCACCCCCAGCCCATGTTAATTTTTTATTTCTTACACCAACACCGTCCTCCATCCTTAATTGACGCGAGCTACCTTGACGGCAAATGATTAGGAGATGGATAGTGACAGCAGCGCAGGCGGAGCACACAACAGCGGCCATAGATCAAGGCACTTACACAGGCACACGATCCGGCTTGACCTTCCCTGTCGTGGCTTTGTAGGTGAAGCGGCAGAAGTAATCGGTCTGCTTGACCTGCGTCAGCCGCGTGTAGTCCTTGAGGGAGTGCACGTCGCACACGCCATTGATGCTGGCCGCCGCCACCCAGTCCACGTGGTCGGAGAGGAACAGCTCGCGCTCGCCGTGGAAGCCCTTGCGGCCGCCCAGGGACTCCTCAGGCCGGTAGAACCAGTGGACGAGCACCTGCATGCCCTCGGCCGGGTCCGGGTGCGCGACAAACTTCTCGATCTTGGCGATGTACGGCAGCCGCTTGTCAGGGGGGAGCATAGTGACACACTCGTTGACTGCATGTGCACGCCGCAAGATGAGGCAAGCAGACGTAGGGCAGTGCCATGCATACCAGCGTGAAATGGCGGGTTGAGCCCATGGCCCGCTATGCACGGCAAGCCAGTGCGTCCACTTCACGCATCCATGCAGCGGCCAGGCAGCAACTTGATCCACGTACATGCCTCCACGCTTTGCTTGTCCCAACTACCAAGACACAGTTAGAGACTGCGACGCCATCTAGTGGAGGCAGTGACCACGCTCCAATGCCCGCGAGGCACACCCAGAAGAGAGGATGGGACTAGCAATCGGGGGAATGAGAAGCGATGTGAATGCAAACTCCTCATCTTGCTCAATGGAAGTATACCGCAACAAAAAGGAAACAGGAAGTCATGGCAAATTTCTATGTGCTGCATTTATTGCAGATAGTAATAATAAGACAGGCACAGTTCCAATCCGCTGAAAACAGCTGCATGAGGTCATCAAACTGTGGTTAAGTTATCAGAAAAATACGAGAACCATTACACAGACCATGCAGCGCGCGCGCAAGAGAGAGAGAGAGAGAGAGAGAGAGAGAGAGAGAGAGAGAGAGAGAGAGAGAGAGAGAGAGAGAGAGAGAGAGAGAGAGAGGGGGGGGGGGCAGGGAGGGAGGGGGGAGGGAGGGAGGGAGGGAGGGAGGGAGGGAGGGAGGGAGGGAGGGAGGGAGGGAGGGAGGGAGGGAGGGAGGGAGGGAGGGAGGGAGGGAGGGAGGGAGGGAGGAGGAGGGAGGGAGGGAGGGAGGGAGGGAGGGAGGGAGGGAGGGAGGGAGGGAGGGAGGGAGGGAGGGAGAAACATATGCAGGGCAGGCATGGTGTGCTTATTATGTATGGCAACCAATGCTCGTCAGCGTTTTCGGAAAAGGCAAAAGGACTTGGTATCAAAAATAGGTAGGCGCAATTATACTGGTTGGGTATACCGACGGACACCACATACAACATCATGGAAAAGTACAGAGGCCTATTATGACATTATTATTGAATGATTTAGCAGTGTTACAGAAACTACTATAGATTGCTCAGTGCCACCGGATGGCTCAGTGCAACTGAAACTAGGTGATGACATGGATGGTACCAGGATGACATTCCAAGTAATAGTGGTAAAAAATGCAGTACAAGCAACACCTTGTTAAAAAAAAAAAAAGCCTTGCTTGCTGCATGGTCAAGCGACACACTGCACGATGCCGCACACGCGGTGGTAATGATGGCCATGCCGCAATTTCCTGCATAATAAGTCAACATGAAGTAGATTGCTTGCCATAGCAGCCGTCTCAACACCGCGTATTCTCATGTTTGGTGACTTAAGCTTACAAAAGCAGGGTTGCGTTGTCTTATTATACAGCCCAAAGACACGTGCTACACTGCTCCCTGCTCCTTCACTGAGGACAAGCTGCTACCCACTAATATTTGGGTAAGTTCCTGATTAGTGATGACTGTACCATATGTATGGTGGCACTACCTCAGCACATTGCTACTGTCCTCCACTTTCTTGCCGGGCAGTAAAAAAGTAAGCAAAGCAACTGCACCGCTGTGTACACCGCTGCAGTGAAAAACTGACTATGTAGGGGACACCATCCCTACATGAGTTACCCATGTCCCAGAGTGGCTGTACTAATAATAATAAAAGTCAAATCACGTTGAAGTGGCTAGAGCAGCAACCTCACAACCAGCCATCCCAAACTAACAAGCCACCGTGATGCTTTGGGCGTCAGGCCATCAACATACACAAGACCACAAGTTATTATAATAACCGAACAACACCCCCAGCGCCCACACATGGATTTACACAAACTAATAACATGCTATCGAGCTTTATAAATCCAATGCAGCGATATAATAATTAAGGGTTCTCTAGAAAGGCATGCATGGATCGACATGTAGCGTCTCGCTAGTATCAAGGAGACAACCAGCGCAGGCCAGAAATCGGGAGAATCCGTCTTGCTAGTATGCATACTATCATGACCTGCATGTCGGACATGATGATAATACATGCAACACCCATCTGACATATATGTGTCCAACGCCGCTCGATCCTGTCACATATGGATCACCCAGGCACCCCACAAATAATATGTGCATGCTTCATGCTACTAGTAATACAGAGGATCTAATGCTCGTTTTAATTGTTGATATATCACAGTGACTTCCCACACAACATCATCACAATTCACAAATGCCCCACACCATCCTCACCACGTGCCCCGGGTACAGGCTCCTTTTACTTTGAGGAATAATAACAATTGTTGTGGATCGACACTCTTTCTTTGCTCTGATTACTTGTGGACGCATGCCGCAGAGACAGCACATGGACTGCCACTGTGGCTTGTCGTGCTTCTAACCACAACACATAGCATGTGCGCAATGACTGGACGCAGCCACTTATAATTATGCATCTAGTTACGCCTGTATACATCATAGGTTGGTGAATAATGTCAATAAAACCACCGACTATGAAATAAATGTATTATATCCCGACTCTGCAATGATTACATCTGACTCGCTCCGGTAAATCTAACCAAGCGAAAGGGGCTGTGTGAGCATGGAACCCATGCATCTCTTGGGCCTTGCACACACACATCTCTCAGGCCTTGCACATCTCGCCGGCTTTGCACAGCTATCGGGCCTTGCACAGCCACGTCATCTGACTATTAAAAATACCTTCAAAAAATACTAATATGTTGACGAACCAAAGCATTGCATAATATAGCAGTGTATGAACACGACTTTGTTGCTATCATACAGTTCTCTATGTGATGTGAGATATCCCTCCACTAGGAAAAATGAGCCGTTACGTAGTAGGAAAAACAAACATCTCCATTCTATGTGGGATAATTACCCTTCACACGGAGCATTAGTCGTTGCATAGCATGGGCAGGAAGAAATGCACCATGCCTACTTATTTCACGCACACAACCATGCAGACGAGCTGATTAGCTAATGCTACAACGCACAAAGCAGAGCAAACTGAGTTCCAGGGAGCTGACAAGCTCCTTAGTTGCCGACTCTTTGACAACCTAGTTTATAATAACATGCAACAGCCTCGACGAAGAGCACCTACAGATATATTGCACTACCTCAACCGATAAATAATTCAATGATACATATTGCATTCGCACCGACAGGCTGAGATTCCCGGCAGCAGCCACAACACAAGGGCAGCTGCAATCACAGTCAGCTTGCTGTCCTGTGTAACCGAGTTCTGCATGGTAGGGTTCAGTTGCAGGCGGGCCCCGCCCGCTGAAAACGTCATCGACGGGCAGAGTACTGTGGTGGAGGTTGTCATGACCGATAGGCTCATCATAATTAGGTCCGCATCTTTTCAAGCGAAAAAAGCTGCTGTAATATAACTAGTAGCTAGCTGCAATTGCCGGGCTGAAGTTCTTCATGAATCATAGAGCGTAAAACCGAGGAACAACAACCTTTGGTTCACAAATAGGTCCATAGACATATATGGAACATGTATACGGGTCGAAGAACTTAGCGCCGGTACAAAAGCCGGGCTACGTACGACCGGCGAGTTAATTAAGACTTAGGTACCACGTTGTAAATACTAGAAAAAGAACTTTTTCGCGATGTCTTTGACATAAATTTGGACACCTAGCTAGATTACGGGGGGAATGGTTGTAAGGACAGTCTATAAAGGACGCGGGCCGCGGCTGCGCGCAGCATGCGCATACCTTTAAACGTTCTGCCGCCAATCGTGTACGATGTCAGCGCCTTTCCAGTCAACAGGCCAGCAGGATCCTTTGCTGTGGAGCGTCCACCCTTCCGTGATTTTGACGAGGCCTTATTTGGTGGCTTCATCGGAGCAGTGTGCGGGTGAAAGCAGCTAGTAACAATATTCCGCGAACTGATCAAGCTATAATATAGACAAGAAATATATTATATATAATCAGCACCCAGCTGATATATACCCTTCAACTTGCGTGTAAAACCCCAACCCCTAGAGCCTGCAAAGAACCATGTATCCTTGCCTGCAACAGCGCACAGCTCAGAGTGTTGAGCTGAAAAATATTGGCGCGCAACCAGCTATAAGAAAGCCAGGCACGAACTAGCAATCCGCGTCAGCTTGCGAACGCAAATGAAAGCAAATCCTATCTTGCGCTACTCCTGACATCGCGCACACACGCTTCATCTTTTTGCATCAATAAACGATGCCTGTATATGTATCTCGCTGACCGGTGCCTTGAGTTTAAGAAAGGAAACGGCTAGAACCTTACAAAAACATTTTAAAGACTCGATGATGTCGGAAATATCACATTGACGCGTCCCCTAGCCTAGTAAGCCTACACTCTACAGCAAGAAAAGCTTCATGCATAAACGTTCCTTGAGAAGAGCGGGCATTTTTCTACAGTCCTGGGTCGCCACTCGCCACGGGGACGACCAAATTCTGCGCGATTGATGTGGCAAGCAACACAACTCGAACGTCGCTAAGCCGTACTTAGAGGTCGCTTCAAACGGTCAGAATCCAAACCCGAATCGAGTCCAGTTCAGTTCAGTTCAGTTTATTCCCACGCCGGTTGTACGAAAGAGTTATTAATCTGGCGGAGCCAATTTTCGGAAGAACCGTTAGGTTCGCCAGAATTGGCGAAGCTTATAAGGCCGTACACGTGAGAAAACATAGGAATAGGGGATGAAAATCCGTCAATCCATCCATCCATACATACATACATCCACCGAATTTGTCCCGAATTTGCAAGCATAAGGGTGAGGTTCTTCCGAAAATTGGCTCCGCCGTAGAGTTTCAACGGGCAAGTTGCAAACACGCACGTTACTTGATACCTGCAAGCGGAACCTCAGACAAAGAGTTATTAATACAGGATTACACCTAATGTGTAATACCTAGTGGAGCCACAGACTGGTCCTGCCTTATGGTAGCCACAGGAGGTGCGTCGACTTCTGGCGAGCCGTCGAGCGACCGATTCATGCCGATCGTCAAGTGTCGAACAAAAACATAACCGCTGCAGCCAACCACCCCCTCGTTTTTTAGGTAGTTATCCAGTTGGATCCCACCGCTTTGTGAACGGACGGGGCCTTACTTAGTGGACGGACCAAAATAGACCGATGAGCAACCTCGTTCAGCACCCGATCCTCCACCTGGCCACCACCGGCTGGAAGAAGAAACGACCATCCGAGTAAAAAAGTTATAAGGGTGGAGTATGGAGCGTTGGATCCTGGATCCAACGGACAATGTCAGACGGATACGTTATCGTACGAATCCTGCAGACAGTGTACGGCCGAACGGGTTTAGTGACTTTAGTCAGTCATTTGGATCCCACGCCGTTCATTGGCTCATACCTGGACAACTCAACGCCGGTCGTAGGCTCATACAGTAGCCCGAGGTTGGCTCTTGTCTGTTTGTGATGGCATGCTGTTCATGATTGTCCTGGCCCTCGGCCTTTCCAAATCTCTGCTGCCCCTGTGCTGCTGTTTCCGGGTCAATGGGTATTTTTTGCAGATTAGTAAAGTTGGGGCCCGGTAATTACAGATTAGTTTCACTAATTGCAGACAGGTGTTTTTTATTACAGATCAGTCGGGATTCTTAGTTCGATGCGTCAGACCATGGTCAGACAGCGATTTTTCCGATCGAAATCTGATTCGTTTGGTCAGATTCCTGTTTCCGTCACGCCCTTTACGGAACATGTGCGAAATTTTGGCGCGGACAAGACGTGAACGTCTGTGTAACGTCCGGGGAAAGCGATGCGCGCATTTTTTTTTTCCCTAGCATGGTGGGCATGGCGACGTGAATTCAGGCTGCTCGGCATGTCGGAGGACTAGGCCAATAATATGGCGGAAAATTTTCTGTTTCATGAGGTCACTGCTTTGCTTTCATGTAATCGGCATGGGCGTTTTCATGTCATTAATCAGAGCGAATTTTCTGTCCTCTGGGATAATTAAGAAAAGGAATTCATGTTGGCGGCAGTGGCTGACAAGCTGTTTTGCGGACTAAACTTATCGTAGTCAAACCGTTAACGTTGCTAGAACTGGATTGAAAGCTTTGACAACCGGGGGTTGGCACTTTTCCGGTTTGTCTCGGTAAGTAATTACATGATGCATGCGCGATCGAAGTAACGCTCATCCGCCTGCATGGGAGGCCGGCTTTTCTTGCGTCCCCTGGGCGAAAGATTTACAAGGGTTAGGTACAGTTTGTCGGGCGACGGTATCTGCTCTGTTTTTTGTGCTGTACGGGCTCATCGTTGTGAGCTTTTTGCGCCAAACTTTGGAGTTTCGCCTGGTCGTTTGCCCCCTGCGCATGCTCGAGTATAGTTCAATATGTACCTGGCAATTTTAGATTGCTTTCGTTGGCAGGTACGCCAGATTATGGTTCATAAGGACAGTAATAGAGCTTGGTTTTGAAACGGGCTTTTTGGGAGAATATTGCGCGTATTTCTTGTGCATGACGAGAGACCAAACCTTAGCAGCGGCATGAGCTAGTGCGCCTCGCTAGGAGCTGAAAATCTGCCTAACGCTTTACATTTTCACACGCAGGGAAGGAAGCGCGATAGTGATCACAGGTTTGACATGTTTTGTTAGAGTAAATGTATGTAGGTATCGGTTACCATGGGTTCATTTCAGTACTCACCCTTGAGGAGGAGACTTGCAGCCTAACATCATATGACAAGGCAGCCAAGCTAGCCATGGCTGGCAATATGGTTTACAACGTCAAGCTATACCTTGCATACATGATTTATTGATTGCATTCCGTTATCCCTTTGTCTTTGGGCATGTTGGATAGCGTACTGAGGTCATTTTACAAGGTTTTGTTGCGTTCAGTATTTTCTTTTGTGGCACACAGCTTTCACTTAAATAACAGCTGGAATAAATATGGGAACCGCTAGATAGTTAGTCATGTGATGCATACAACATTATTGCTCTGCAGCCTTTTACAGCACGTCGTGCCATGCCCTAGGGAACGTGAGGGCATACGTTGCCCTGAGAGTCTTGCCACCCCTTTTCGTACACTGACTGAGTTGGCATGGTTGTGGGCGTATTCCATGATGCATGAAGTGTTCCTGTGTGCAAACACCGTCTGAAATGAATTAGCATCTGCCCAGATGGTAATCTAAACCAATCTAAACCAACTGCCCTTGTTTGTTCTACGTTAGGGTCTCCTCAAACTTTCATCATGTCTAGTTTTTCACGCATTTCTTGGTAACTTGTTCATGCATTTCTTGGTAGCTTGCACACGTGCCTTTCTTGCAAAAGGAGATCCTAATGTGGCCACTGCATGGCCACGTAGAGTAACTAAATAAGCTAGGAATTCATCATGGATGTGAAAGAATTAAGTGGGGGTAATAGGTGATTGATTGACTAACTGGTTGTTCATTGTTGACTAGGTGATGGATGACTAACTTTACACATGCAATGCTGGCTTGCTGGCCCATACCACTAATTGCATGCACAATCATGAAACATCGTGAAGAGTCCATGATAGACACTTTACTAGGCACTTACATCGTTTGCTAGTTTATGGTTCAGGAGCTTATAACTGGAGAGGTTACGCCCTGCTATCAAGTGAGACAACTGCATTCAATTGTCTCCTTGATATTCAATCACTATCGAATCGCTGGCCTGCGCTGGTTGTCTCCTTGATATTCAATATCCCTGAGGACTAATGCTCACGTGACGTAGTTACGTTAAAAGAGTCAAGTATTCTTGGACGTGTAAATTAATTAATTAATTAACTAATGGTTATTCTCTTGAAATTTATACTTGTACTATTTATCCATGATACTTGTAGACACCGACCTCGGTCTGGCCGGCCCCCAGCGGCTTGGCCAGCCGGGGCGCTATATCCTGACCTGGCCTGGCCCCAAGGACAAACCCAGATGGGTCAAGTGGTAGACTTGCCATGAACTATACAAACCAGTTACCACGCTAGACAGGACCCCTAGGGTAGAGAGCTTAGAATGATAGAGTTGACTTGATTTTTGATGTTGTAGATAGATTCGACCGGTAGGATTGTGTGTCCCCATCCACCCATCCATCCATCCATCCATCCATCCATCCATCCATCCATCCATCCATCCATCCATCCATCCATCCATCCATCCATCCATCCATCCATCCATCCATCCATCCATCCATCCATCCATCCACCCATCCATCCATCCATCCATCCATCCATCCATCCATCCATCCATCCATCCATCCATCCATCCATCCATCCATCCATCCATCCATCCATCCATCCATCCATCCATCCATCCATCCATCCATCCATATCCATCCATCCATCCATCCATCGGGGTCAATTAATTGATTAATTAATGAGACTCGTGCTCCCGTTGGGGAGTCACGGACCATCGGGGTCAATGCTCCATGATTCCCCAACGGGGGCACGAGTAAAGTAAGTAAGTAAGTAAACAAGTAAGTAAGTAAGTCATCAATTAATTAATTAGTTAAAGTGCACAGTTCAACTTTATCACTTTTTTCAAGATTGAGTTATGATATAACATTTATCTTTAGTGGGTCACGAGACTCAATAATTAAATGAATTAATCTTAAGTGGGAAGTCATGGAGCATAGTGATAACTATCATTCTTCTTTGCAAAGGTAGGCCCCATTCAGATATGGGTGGGTGTTCATGGTGTACAAAGTTCTTGTATTCTTATTGCTAGAAGCCACAGCAGGAGCCATGCACGTTTGGCTCAAGTAGCCCTGGCATTGGTCAAGGCTGCAGTATCTGTTAGTTGTCGTACTTCGTATAACTTCACAGTTCACAAGCAGAATACTGCAAGTCACATGCATCCCGAGCTAACTTCTTGGTGGCCACTTCGACCATCTCACTCATGGCAAGGCGGCCTTGCACGTCTGCCTATTATGGCCATGTTGACGGCAGCGTCCGCACGTGACTGTGCGAAGTTACCTGTTTCCGAGTCAAGCCTTCCTCGCAAGCACTGAGGATGCGAGGGTTTTTCTTCGCACGCTTACACGGCCGGCCTCGTTGGGCAGTTGTCGCAGGGGGGCGGAGCCCGTCCGTCGCAAGTCCCACTGTCGACACGGGAGTGAGAGGTGCTGCCGCCGTGCACGCTGCGAGTATGGCTGCTGTAGTCAACACAGGCTCCACCATGCAGGGTAATGGGCTCGACGTGAAGGACGCGTGCCAGCCTGCATGCGTGCTTGCATGGCACCCCGTAGATCTGCCACTCCCGGAACGTGCATGTCCGTGCGTCAAGGTCAACAGCATGATACTTGCCCTGCGCTGGCTGGCGCTGCATGGCAACCTCTCCCTGCCTGTCATCATCGTTCTTGCGAAAGACGTGCAGTATTCCCCCCGCAGCGATGTTCTTGATTAGCTGCTCGGCAGGAGCTTCCTTTACGCTCCCAGCAGGCCGTGGAGGCAATCTGACCCCGTTGGCATGTTGTTGTTGGCACCATGCACGCCTGCTGGCGATGTTGTCAAGCTCTCGCGATGCGAGGCGTTGGCACATGTACAGGACGGGGTAGAAGCGGAGGTCAAGCTGCTTGACCGCGCCGTTGAAGGATTCTGCGATGGTGCTCGCCACCCGCCCAAACCGGCATGGCAGGCGTCAATGCCAAAGAGATCTGCTCTTGGGACACCGGGTTTTGCATGCTGTGTGCCATGCAAAACATACTCACGCAACGCGTCAGCCTTGGCCGGCACACTACATTGGCGAACCATGTTGTCAAGTGCAGCTTCAAATCGTTCCTCGGTGGTCGCCTTGGCCACGGCCCAATACGCGTCTGCTGCTCTTTTCCCGTAATGGTGCTTGCTGATGTTCAGCGTCCGGTGCTTCGCACACACATGATTGTGCGCGTTGGGCAGTGCCTCCTTCACACTGGCACACAAACCCTGGTCAGACTGTAAACACTGGAAAATTGTCGGCGTTCAGTCCAGGGTAAACATCCTTGCAGTTATGCAGAAACCAGCTCCATTTCTCGTTGCTCTCTTCCCCTGGAACCCAGCCATACGCCAGTAGGTTTGTACATCCCCTGGCATCAGCTCCGGTGAGCGACAGCAATTAAGCACCCTTGGTGTGTAGAGAAACAAGCAGCGCCATCAACATTGCAAAGTTGGGGGTGGTATTGAAAACTACGGACGTGTGGTCCTAGCGCCACAAAACAGCGGTGGAAACGCTCGCCACTATCATCATCGTCACCATTGGTCGTCTCGACGATGACGACGGTGTCCGGGTCAGCACGCTTCATTGCTTCCGCCCATGGGCGAAACTCTTGAAATGCCACCACAGGGTCGCCGAAGCATAACACCCTCGCCTTCTCTCTAGCCCGCCACACGGTGTCGTATTCGAAGTCTGGCTCGCCAGGCAAAAAACCTTTAGCTGCAGTTTGCAGCACCTCTACATCCACGTCATAGTCTGACCTGACGAGCCCACAAATGAACATTACAGATATCAGTATAGATGTCCATGGGCAGGACTTCACCCTAGCTTCTTTCTCGCCAGGAGGGCAAGTGTGGCTGAGGTTAAGAACGTTCCCCACTACCCATTCGCCATCCGCGTTGCCATCTACAGCAGCTGCCACGTAAAAATTGCACACGCCCGGGTCCTTGCAAATAGTTTCAACCTTCCTTAAGTTGTTCGTCTTGAACTTGAAATTCCTGCCTGCTACAGAGCACAAAGACTTAACCTGGTAGGTAAAGTTATCTTTGCTAGGGAACCTACTGCCGCCCACTAACAATGCACGGTAGGCCGGCCTAGCTGCCATGTCCCGCAATCACTTTCGGCTTTTCCAAGTTCTCCACTAAAAGAGTTCATGGTACAAATTCAAATACCACGCAACGCGATTTAAATTACTACCTACGCACGTGGCAGCTGAGCTCGCGCGCAGTCGGCGCTCTGGCCAGATCTAGGCGGGGCGTGACGGAAACAGGAATCTGACCAAACGAATCAGATTTCGATCGGAAAAACCGCTGTCTGACCATCATTGGTCTGACGCATCGAACTAAGAATCCCGACTGATCTGTAATAAAAAACACCTGTCTGCAATTAGTGAAACTAATCTGTAATTACCGGGCCCCAACTTTACTAATATGCAATTTTTTCATTTTTTTATTAGGCCCGGGCCATCGACGCTGACGCGTCGAATTATATTCCAGCTTGTATATCAAGTAACGTGCGTGTTTGCAACTTGCCCGTTCAAACTCTACGGCGGAGCCAATTTTCGGAAGAACCTCACCCTTATGCTTGCAAATTAGGGACAAATTCGGTGGATGGATGGATGGATGGATGGATGGATGGATTAAAAATTAAATTAAATTATAACATGCCTCGGTGCAAGCTATGCGTCAGCCTACCTATGGTATTGCACTGGTTGTATTGCACCCACAGTGTTGCGCCCCGGCACCATGCCGTGGAGAGAGCGCTCTGTGGCCTGCCCACCTGCGGCAGTGAGAGAAGCTAGGGCGCCCTCCCTCCTTCTCACTGTGTATATAGGGTTGAAGGTTCCTTTACTCTGTATTGGCACCCACGTGACGCAGTCACGTGCTTATTAATTAATTAATTAATGCCTCGGTGGCGGGGAGGTCATGTACATAGCACATATTCCATGATGGATGGGGTGGAGGAAGCCGCGTGATCGAACTATACTAACTCTAATAAGCTATCTAGAAAATCCTAACTAGTAACACTACTCATCAAAACGCCTCCTCCGCTTGGGGGGAGGTGGCTTGCCCACAGGGTCGGGCGTGTGCGCCTTGACAATCTTCTTCCACCGCGTCTTGTCCTGCATGACAGTCCAAAGACGGGAGAGAGAGTGGATTAATTAATTAATTAATTAATTAATTAATTAAACTCGTGCTCCCGTTGGGGAGTCACGGAGCACCGAAGTGCTTTTAATCCCTGTGTGTGCACAACAGGAGAAAGGGCAGAGACCCCCAGTCTCGATCCTTCATGCCAAAGGCATGCCACAGCTGCATTCGGGCGCGCTAGCTAAAAGACATGCTAACGATCCGGCAAACTGTGGGTGCAATAAGACCCATGTGAGCATATCATAGCAAGGAGCGTGGGCAAGTAATCTGATCGAGGCTATGACGTAGCATGGCTGTACAAAGACTAAGCTAAGGCTGTGGCTGGTTGTGTACCGTGCGTGAGCGGTGCACGTGACTACGTATGGTGGCACAGCTAGGCATGCAAACATTCTAAGCATGGCTGCCATGGCAACAGTGACTACCAATGAAGTCAAGCTAGGGCTATTCTAGTCTAGCCCGCTGGGGGCGTCCACATCTTGTGGTTGATCATCAGGTCCCCGCCCCGCCAGTACACCTTGGGCTTCTGGGGGTCCTGCTTGTGGCGGAGGTATTCAGGCCACAGGTCACGTCGCTGCTGCTGCTGAGCGGGGGTCAGGTCGTCGTCCAGCGTCCAGGTGAGGTCGTGCAACCGCTTGCGACGAGAGAGGAACCGCTGCTTGTCCTCACGGGAGGGGAAGGTGAGAAGGACTGGTGGGGGAGCCGCCTTGTCCCGTGAGTGGGGAAGGCGGTGGCACCCACGCAGTTCTACCTCACCTACCAGGCCCATGAGGGTAAGGAGCTGGTCCTTAAGCTCGTCGGCAAGGGAGGTTGACGTCTCACCTGGCTTCTGCACTATACTTTTCGTCCGAGGGTAGTAAAAAGGATCCGAGGCGTAAATTACGAGGTGGTAATTTACGGCACAGACTACTCTTACCGTTTGTATAAGAGTTCGGATCTTTCTCGTAAGCTACGAGTTAGATCCGAGGTAAGATCCGACGTCGTAATTTACGAGGTAGTAATTTACGAGGTAGTAATTTACGAGGTAGTAATGTACGAGGTAGTAATGTACGAGGTAGTAATGTACGAGGTAGTAATGTACGAGGTAGTAATTTACGAGGTAGTAAGGTACGAGGTAGTAATTTGCGAGGTAGTAATTTACGAGTTGGTAATTTACGATCCCGGTACTCGGTCCCGTAGGTTACGACGTCGTATGCTTCTCGCGTACACTACCGGTACTACAATCATGTCGCTATGTCGTTCTGAATTGCAGTACGCATGTCACTTATCAGAATTTCACTTTGATTTCACTTATCATTTCGGTCAACCTAACCCCTAACACCCATTTACCCGGGGGAAAAAAATGAATGGCATTTGCAGCAAGGCTCATGCAAGACGAGTTCCTATTTCATAAAAAATTTCATTATTAAATGCAGGATTACATGTCATGCACAAAAATCCAACGCCTTCACAGAAAATAGCATATCAAGTCTTCTGACGACAATATCAAGTCAATATCAAATTCGTGGCTTCTCTTCGTGGCTTGAAATACTGTTTCCATGCGGTGCTTAGGACAGCTCCGGGGATGTCGGCACCGCACAGAAGCTCCATCCGGGAGCAAGTGCGCCGGGGGAAGATGTTGTACATCCAGAGCTCGATATGTGCGGGAAGCCGTCGTGTTGGAAACCGAGGTGTCTGCACATAATTCCGCGCGCAGGCAGCTTGTGCCTTTACGGGGGAAGACCTGCGACACAAAAACCGTGTCCGGACAATGCAATACGGAGAAATGGCAACGGCAGATGGAGTCGGCTAAGGCCGCTTGTAAGGAAAGTGATTTTTAATGCACGAATAAATGTATAATGCATGCTACATCGCCATCGCTTGGGCGGTGAAAAGACAAGGACCAACCACATGCCCCCACCTACCCTTCGTGCATCCCGCCCTTGACGAGGCACAACCATGTGCCCCCACCTACCCTTTGTGCGTCCCTCCCTTGACAAGAAACAAGCACGTGCACCTATCTAACCTTTGTGCATCCCTTCCTTGGCAAGGAACAAGCACACCCACCCACCTACTCCACATGCATCCCTCCCTTGACAAGGAACAAGCACGATCACCCAGCTACCCACTAGCACGGCAGCAAGGCAGACCTTACAATGGCAAGTGATGTTTATCGGTAGAAACTGTTAGACAACTAGCAAACGAGCCAGCCGGTGAAGAGCAAGGCACGCATGCAAGGAATTTGTCGTTGCCTATGTCTACGCTTGTGTTTGTCACTGCAGTTGAAATCTGCATTTGCATCAGCAGGCCCGATCGAACCCCATGTCGCCACCCGCATTTCCACTTATACTTCACGGCCCCTTATTCTTCTCTTGTGCCTGCCTTTGCCCTAACTGTTACCCTAGCATCTGCCCTTGCCCCTATCCTTTGATCCCCAGTGTTTGCCGTTGCCCTCATCCTTTCCCTAGTGCCTGCCCTTGTCTTCATCTTTTCCCTTGTGCCTGCCCTTGCCCTTGTCCGTTCCCTCGTGCTTGACTTGTCCTAATCTCTTTCCCTTGCGCCTGCCCTTGCCCTTATCCGCTTCCCTTGTGCCTGCCCCTGCCCTTGCCCTTGTCATTTCCCTTGAGCCTGCCCTTTTGGCAAGCACAAGTGCCTTTGTCCTTTCCTTGGCCTTGTGCTTGCTCTTCCAGTTTCCCTTTCCTTTGCTCGTGCGGTTGCCTTTGCTCTTACCCGGGTGCTTGCCCTTGCCGTTTGCAAGCTGCATTATTGTCTTAGCAAGCTAGCAAGTGCAAACTGGCACTGAGCCAGAAATGCAAGCAAAGCAGCCAGTGTAAATAAGGATGGACGGGAACAGTAGAAAGCTAGGGGTGGCAACGGTGCTAGAGCTCATGGCAACAAGGTGGTCCCATTCTTGCTGCATTGGGTGCGTTGCGTGGGTGGGATATTGCGAGAGGGGGACATTCTTGCCTTGGTTGTGTTTTCACATGCACCCGGTGCTTGAATTTATGCGTGCAAGGGTGGCTGGTATCCCAACCAACAGCCTAAGAGGAAAAAGAGTGCTTAGAAAGCAAGAATGACTTAATGTTGGTAATAGCAGTGGCGGCGGCAGCAAAAACTGTTGTTATAGATGCAAGCTACAACACTGCGGATGGTTTCTCACACTAATGTGGATAATGATAATGCATGCCACTTAACGGGACCATATAAACCACAACAAGAATAAATCGTGAGAGCAAAAGAAAGGGGAGTACAAAATGGCCGGCTTACCTAGCTACAGCAAAAAAATTACATGAAAAACAAGATAACTCACCTTTGTCGCAGCAGTGACCATATCAGACAGCTCACAAAAACTTGTTGATCCTTGAAACTTCCTGCTTGAAGGCAGCCACCAACGGTCTGGAGTTTTCACCCCAGTCCTTCTCAACAGCCAAGGAAAAGGGAAAGAGAGAGGAGGGGTGCGGGAGGGACAAGAGAGCGGGGGTGGGAGAGAGAGAGAGAGAGAGAGAGAGAGAGAGAGAGAGAGAGAGAGAGAGAGAGAGAGAGAGAGAGAGAGAGAGAGAGAGAGAGAGAGAGAGAGAGAGTAGGAGAAGTGCGGGTGGGGGTGGGAGAGGTGGGATGGAAGATTCACTACGTTAGCAGGCGACTAAACTGCTACAATGACACAAAACCACGGAGCTAGGCCCTTCACTCCATCAGATCAGAGTGAAAACCCATGTTGAAACTGGGACAAATGCCATTAGAATGTTACTATGACCGTGGCTAGTAAACGTGAATTGACACCCAGGTTGTGACTTCAACGATTGGAGGCAACCTTGCCAAGTCTCCCAAATGCAGTCGGCTAGACAAGCTTCACAAAAAACGCAGCAAACATGTTAACGTTGCTAATATTCCAACGACGCGCATCCGCAGTCCGGCTGCCAATGAAGTCTTCTTGGTCGCCAGCTGTGCACAGAGGAGTAACCGCTAGAGACGCCAATTTGCGAACAACTCATTACAATTACAAAGCGCAGGAAGCAGATGGCTATGCATCAACAATTACTTCCGCTCGCCCTCGTATTTAGCCAGGTCTATCTGCCCAAACTGGGTAAATGTTTTGCGATCGGTGAAATTGGCACTCTAGAGACTTACTTTCCCAGAAAGTGTCCATTCACACGACAACCGACTCACGCTCACACGTCGTGAGGAGTTGCCGATAGGATAAAGAAGCCGAACGATGAATTGCTGTACATAAATGCCACGCTAACGGCGTCGTGAACTGACTTCTTGCAATCACGATTAAAGTGCCCGGCCCAACAACAAATTGGCGACACACGACCCCGCAACTGGAAAAGAATTCTGGCCACATTGATATACATCGGTTTGATAAAGTAAAACCTCGCATTCGGTTCTGGCTAGCCTCAAACGCATGCGCCTTGAAACCTTTATCCTCCTGGCGGCCACAGTTTCTCGGTTCTCTTGTTCCGTTGGTCGTGCCGCTAGCGTGCCAGCCGCTCCAGTCCCTAAAATTCAAATTCGTGTTGTTCGAGAAAACGTTGTCGGGTCGGCGACGGCACGATGCCGGGCCGGGCTGCATGGGCCATGGAGGGTGGTGGTACACAAATACCGTACAGGTGGTACCATACACAACTGCAGCCAGGACAACAGCCGGGCGCTGCGTACCTGCCGTGGGAAGGAGGGGGGTGGTACACAAAACCGTACAGGTGGTACACAACTGCAGCCAGCACAACAGCGAGTCGCTGCGTACCTGCCGTGGGAAGGAGGGAGGTGGTACACAAAAACCGTACAGGTGGTACACAACTGCAGCCAGCACAACAGCGAGTCGCTGCGTACCTGCCGTGGGAAGGAGGGGGGTGGTACACAAATACCGTACAGGTGGTACACAACTGCAGCCAGCACAACAGCGAGTCGCTGCGTACCTGCCGTGGGAAGGAGGGAGGTGGTACACAAAAACCGTACAGGTGGTACACAACTGCAGCCAGCACAACAGCGAGTCGCTGCGTACCTGCCGTGGGAAGGAGGGGGGTGCTACACAAATATCCGACCTATATATTAGCGATAGCCGCCGCCTATTAAACAGGTCCTATTCATCACGAGCGTCAACGCCCCGTCATCGCCCCGTCATCGCCCGGCCGAGGGCCTTAACCTGTTAACTGTTTATTCGGAGTGATAGTCAACGACCTATACTACCAATAGCTGCCGCATATCAAACATCGGTTTTTCATCGGGCCCGTCGAGGGCGATGACGGTGACGGTCGTCACCGTCATCGCCCTCGACGGGCCAACATCTAAACTCTTCTCTTAATCAACAATCTATATTACCAATAGCCGCCGCCTATCAAACAGATCCTATTCATCACGCGCGTCAACGCCCCGTCATCGCCCCGTCATCGCCCCGTGATCGCCATGCCGAGCCAGCCGAGGGCCAACCTCTTAACTCTTTACATTTGTATTCGGAGTAGTAGTCAACGACCTATATTACCAATAGCCGCCGCATATCAAAAAGGTCGTATTCATGACGCCCGTCGAGGGCGATGACGGTGACGCCGTCACCGTCATCGCCCACGGGCCAACATCTAAACTCTTCTCTTAATCAACAATCTATATTACCAATAGCCGCCGCCTGTCAAACAGATCCTATTCATCACGCGCGTCAACGCCCCGTCATCGCCCCGTCATCGCCCCGTCATCGCTCCGTGATCGCCATGCCGACTGCCGAGGGCCAACCTCTTAACTCTTTATTCGGAGTAATAGTTAACTGCCGGCATTGCCATACAAGAAGAAGCTCTCGATCCTAGGTATAGACTACCTCGGGTATCATCATCGTAATTGCTAGCATCGAGATCATTCATACCTACCGACGATGGCCAGCTGCAAAAGAAAAATGTCGACCAACAGACAGGACCTATCGCCGGGAACCCTCAAGGCAATAAGGGCGAGACAGGCTTTCACCGTTAAGTAAAGTTGTCCACATCGTGCTAAGGAATTTGTGCTAATCTATGAGTACCTGTATGGACACTTTGTCGCATTTTTTACATGGCAAATAAGCGATGTATGTGTCATGTAGGCTGCCATTGGTGCATGCATGCATGGGCCAGCAATGATGGTCAGAGGTACATTGTGCCTATGAGATAACCATCGATTTGTTGATCAGCAAGTGATTCATTACGTGAGACAACAATATGTTTGGGGGCTAAGCTTCTTACATTGGTCACATGGCCCGCCATAATTGTTTTCTTATGTGTTTAAGGTTAGGGCTCTGTTCATGACTGAACGTCATGAACGCGCTCTATTCATGACATTGATTAATTGATTTTAATTAGTCTCATGTCCATGTTGGGGGACCGGGATCTCTGAATTCCCCAAAGAAGATATAGTGGAAGTCACCCCAAGACGTCAATATCCGTCAAGACGTCAATAACAACATGTATGTCCACAGCTCAGCTAGTAGTCTAAAATATGGGCCTCGAGCTAATCTTGCACGCAAGCAATGCCTATCATCAAGGATTAATTAATGCCTATCAACAAGGAGACAATCATGCTTGTTAAATTTCCTAGGACCCACAACTGGGGGGTCGTAGTCTTTGACAATGTCCGCCTGGGCAACGCTACTAATCCTACACATCCGAGGTCCCATGTCTGAATAAGAGGGGTTGAGCGGATGACGCCAACAGTGTCTGTGCTCTGCATGTCAGCTAAAATCATATCGCGGAGACAAACATATGGCGGTATCAAAGAGACAACCAGCGCAGGCCAGAAATCGGGAGAATCCGGACCATGGTAGCTCGAGCCTGCCGTTATCTTTTCCGCGTTTTCGAGTCGTTCAGGATGATGAAGATGAATGGTGATGGAAATGTGTATCCTTGTGCATTGAAATTATGGCTGGCTTACGTGTGGAGCGACTAGATGACCTAGACGGTGGGGCCGGAAACAGCATGCTTGATCAGGGCGTGTGTTTCTAGCCTAACTGGCCGGGAGTGTCTAGTGGTGAGCACCATTGCTGCGATCGCTCTCCCACCATTTACGAGGAAATACCCGCAAATGGAAAACCACTGAAAAGGTCTAGCTAGTCAGTCATCACGTTAGCCATGCCATGATTCCAAACGTCCAAGAACTGCACACGGTGCAAAGGCAAAAAGCCGGAGGACAGCACTTTCAAATGTGCGGCGGGAACCAAAAGCCCGCGGATGCCAGAAAACATCGTGTTGCGGCAGCGACGCGACGATGTGGACAACGAATCCAGTGCCAAGCTCGGAACGGCCGCAAAGGAGATCTGGCATCACAGGGTTCAGATGTGCGGAGATACTATGCGATCCAGCCGGTCCACGACCTGTTTGTAGAGCTTGTGCCAAGGGGCAGCACCGAACAGATGTGGGTGACGTTGCAAAAAACATCGGACTTGACGGAGCATAATGGCTCGGTCATAGTCTTTGACCAATAAACGCTGCAAGAGTTCAACAAGAGTCGTGATGAAATCAACACGATAAGAACAAAGACGGGAAAAACGATGTAACTGAGAAAGAACAACACCATATTTTGCTGTGTGGGAAAGGAGACTGTGAATATCGGGGTAACGAATAAAAGGAATTTGTTGGTATTTAGGATCCTTGCGCTTATCATAGATAGCCGTACGCCAGCCCTTCTTGTTATGGGTAATGTTAAGATCGAGGTAATTGCAATGAGTATCCTCCGACGTGAGCTTTAATGTGAGGGACGCTTGCGGGTAGATGCCAGGCAGACCAGCGGTGATATACAAATGGGTTGCGAAATCAGGGTTGTCGAAAGCGATGACATATGGCGGTATGTCCAATGCTGGCCACTGCGTCGCCTAACAGGTTCTTACATGGTCGGCAAGGGCCTGACCATGTAAGAAGATATCTCCCTGGCTGGCCAGTCCACAAGGAACCAGCACAGACCTCATCTGAATCAACCTGATTAATTAACTAACTACTTAATTCATTTATTAAACTCATGCCCCCATTAGGGAGTCAAGGAGCATTAGCTAACCCCGATTAATTAATTAATTAATTAATTAAACACGTGCTCCTGTTGGGGAGTCACGGAGCACCGAAGTGCTTTTAATCCCTGTGTGTGCACAACAGGAGAAAGGGCAGAGACCCCCAGTCTCCTTCATGCCTGAGGCATGCCACAGCTGCATTCGGGAACGCTAGCTAAACGGACACGCCAACGATCCGGCAATCTGTGGGTGCAATAAGACCCATGTGAGCATGGCATAACACTAGGAGCGTGGGCAAGTAATCTCATCATAGCCAGGACGTAGCATGGCTGTACTAGGACTATACCCCGATCAATGGATGGATGGATGGATGGATGGATGGATGGATGGATGGATGGATGGATGGATGGATGGATGGATGGATGGATGGATGGATGGATGGATGGATGGATGGATGGATGGATGGATGGATGGATGGATGGATGGATGGATGGATGGATGGATGGATGGATGGATGGATGGATGGATGGATGGATGGATGGATGGATGGATGGATGGATGGATGGATGGATGGATGGATGGATGGATGGATGGATGGATGGATGGATGGATGGATGGATGGATGGATGGATGGATGGATGGATGGATGGATGGATGGATGGATGGATGGATGGATGGATGGATGGATGGATGGATGGATGGATGGATGGATGGATGGATGGATGGATGGATGGATGGATGGATGGATGGATGGATGGATGGATGGATGGATGGATGGATGGATGGATGGATGGATGGATGGATGGATGGATGGATGGATGGATGGATGGATGGATGGATGGATGGATGGATGGATGGATGGATGGATGGATGGATGGATGGATGGATGGATGGATGGATGGATGGATGGATGGATGGATGGATGGATGGATGGATGGATGGATGGATGGATGGATGGATGGATGGATGTCAGGCTTGTCTTACATGATGCAGTGGAACTTTGGTGCTGGAGGGTTAATTGTGGCCCGGTCTGGTTTAGCTTCAGTGCTCTCATGGCGGCCTTCATTTGTAATTATTTGAATGCATGCCCATTGGGCCATGCATAGTGTATATTTTTTACGCATGCACGCCCATTATGTATCGCTGGGTCCATCCCATCAATGCTTGTTTATTGCCAGGTCTGGTGTAAGTAAGTTAGTGCTATCTAGTCTACAAAATCCTCACTACACTTCTCCCCAAAGCGCCCCTTCCGCTTTGGGGTAGGGGGCTTACCCACATGGGCTGGCGTGTGAGCCGGGACATTGGTCTTCCACCTCTTCTTGTTCTGCATAGGAACAGAGAGCGAAGAAATGCGGTGTGGGGACCCCTTCTCGTGGTAATGCGTTACATGTACTCCCCACCGGGCTTTGCTCTTCATGGGTTCATAAAGACAACAATTATTCAGTAAGAATTTAATAAATTAGGAACATATATCCGTTGGGAGTCACTGTTACACATATACCTGAAAAGGGGCATATGATTTTAAATACATTCTGAGCTACAACCTGCACGTGCATGGGTTTAGTTAACTGGCACCTATACTAGAGGCCTGACATGGGGTGGAGCTTCAGTGCTTCCCCGCCTTCTCCTTCTCCCACACTGGGTGCTCCGCGTCCTTCTTCTCCGGCCCTGCCCATGGGTGCACCGGCCCCGCCTCCTCCTTCTCCTCTCGGGACGATTCGCGCTCCACGCATGGCTGCAGCATCAGTTAGCACGGGCAAGACATAGCAGTAACCGCGCTATTGCTGTTCTAGCACCAGCCTAGCAGACTGCCATGATCACTCAGCAAACCCACGACAGCTAAACCCTTGGCTGTCACAACCAGTCCATGCATCATTAAGTATGGGTACAGGGAAAGCTTCCCGCATATCCATGGCCATATGGATGGCAGCAACACAACGACTTGCCCCCTAGCCCCCCGTGCACACACAAAAACGTGGGTCGTGGCTTCCACGCCCCATCCGCCATGCATGACAGCGCGTACCTTACTCGCATTCACACCGGGCTGCATCCCAGCGCCGTTGCTGTCCCCATGTGACACGTCGGCTGATTAAGCAGACACACAGCAGAGTCTGATGTAAACCGCTAAACCCCAAACCCATGCAGACCACAGTCAAGGACGCGTGCATGTCAAGCCATGCCAATTGTGAACCGTACAGCAATTTACTTTTCAAGCCTGAAGAGGTGGATAGCAGATACTAGCCTGGAAGAGGTTACAGGGGCACATGTCCATTAGCGAGCGGAACAACACAGCATACACCCTACAAGCGTACCGCACAATGTCCTCCTGCAATTGTCTGCAGATCTCCCAATGCCGCAGACATCTCCACTGCTCTCATGGCGATTGCAAATGCTTCATGCCGCTGACATCTCCACTGCTCTCATGGCGATTGCAAATGCTTGATGCCGCACCTCTGCTTACAGCAGAAAAGCTTCCTCCGGGCGAGGCACCTGACTGGAACCAACACCCATTCCTTGGCTTCACAACGTGGCCATGACAGCATCGTGAATCTGCTTCGCCAACGCCCACACTTCAGGACCCGCGCCCTGCACCGCCATGGCCACAGGCTGCACCGCTGCAATCGATGCAGCATTCACTGCCTGCGCCGCACCATGTACTGCATGCACGAAAGCCAATCCTGGCTCGGTTATCATGGTCTTGCCCGATTCCTGCTGCTTCTTCTTCTTCGATGCGGTCATGCGCACTTTATACCCCTTCCTCTCCAAGCACGCCTTCAGCACCTGGCTCGTGCGGTGCTGAATATGCTTCTGAAGGCGCGCCTTCTAAACACGAAATGTTGGCAATGTATGATTCCCAAACGGCATGATAGGCACATAATCAGTCCCATTAATTGCTTTGCGGCAGTCAATGCACCAGAACACCTGTTGAAAAAAGAAGGTTATGCGCGCTAGCGATTACCCGCGGCAAGAAGCAATCAACACGCCTCGCTAACAACTGCAACCACAATGTAATTCATGACGGGCCACTCACCGCTACCCTGCTCTCCTGATTCAATGTCTCCCCATTCTCAAGGCCTCCATTGTAAACCTCTCCGTCTTCACCATCGTCATCGTCTTCCTCTTCCTCCACTCCGACGTATCCGTGTTTCCTTTTCCTAAGATACCTAGGGTTGTTCAAGTCGTATGTGCGGCGTTGGCACACTTCCAACAAAATTTTGGCCGCCTCTACCCATTACCATTTATTCGTACTATCATAACATATCCAGGCGTTTGAAAAATCATTCCCTCGTTCGAACTTCTACCCCTGGGCGTCCATGACGAGGCAGTCACGACGGGACGCAGATGCACAAAAATAAAACAAGGCGACATCCCTTCAATCATTGACCAAAAAACAGAATACGCGCAGAACTTGGATTTCAACACCACGCACCCATTACCAGCGAGCACGGCTGGCCTGCAACCGCCATCATTTCATAACCAGAAGCCAGGGCCCACACTCCATCCCGTTACCTCATCTTCCACGCACGGCTTCCGCTGCTTCCCTCTGCTCTTTCGCATTCTCCGCCAGCAACCTCGCCTTCTCCTCGTCCAACAATCCACTAAGAATAAAATCCCCTCTATTGGACGCCATTCAGACGAACTTTGCTAGCGTCTTTTCACCGGCCCCAGCACACATAATCTATAGCCGCTTACTGACAACGGCCGACAACGACAACTGCTGAATAGGCGAAAAAGGCTGATAACTACATTTTTATATTTCGCTGCATTTGCTAATAGACACGCACGTTCTCCCACTTCTCCATTACAATATAATTATCCATCTGGCCGTGTACAGGCAAAGATCCCCGAAGTAACTTACTGAAACGTATCTTACAGCATCGGATCACTGGCACCTAATCTACAGGTGGTAGATTACCAACCAAGACCCGTCGCGGTAATTTACTCTGTCGGTAATGTACTACCAAAGATGTGCAGTCGTAACGTTACTCTTACTTACGGCTAGTAAAATTACTACGTAGGATGATAGGTAGTAATGATTACGGCGTTGGATCTCACGCCTCGTATCTAGGTAGTAAGATAAGACCTCGTAATTTACGCCCGTCGGATCCTTTTTACTACCCTCGGACGAAAAGTATAGTGTGGGGGAAGCGACGCAGCACCACCCGGCAGTCGCGGCGGGCGCGGTCGGTGGCCTCCCGTTGTTGAGCCTGGCGGAGGTCTTCAAGCTCCTGGAGCTTCGTAGCGATGGCGTCGGTGGTGGATGCGGTCGCTGTCCGCAGCAGGTCCGCATAGGAGAGGGGCGGGAGGTCACCAGCTTCCAGCCGGGGTGGCTGGGATGCGATGGTGGCCGTCTGCTCCGCTATCTTGGGGACCTGTGAGGCCAGGGCCTCGGTGTGGGCGGTGATGGCTTCAAGCTTCTTCATGAGCACGCCGCACTTGCCCTCCACCTGGTTAAGGCGAGAGACAAGTGCAGCGTGCGTTTCCGATGCCTGTGCCGCGGTGTGCAGCGTCGTGAACTGGGGCTGGAGCTTGTGGACGACCTTGGTTTCCACATTGGAGACCCGGGCCTCCACCGTGTTGAGCGTCGTGTTCAGCGAGGTCAGCTTCTCGGCCAACGGCCAGGTCACGTGCTCCTCCAGCACTGCTCGGATGTCATCCTTGCAGAGGGAGGAAGCCGATGTGGCTGTCGGCCGCGCAGGCTGGGCTGGGGTGCGGAGCTTGGCGGCGATTCTGTCGAGAGGTAGCTGGAAGAAGCTGCACAGGATGCCGAGGCGGAGGTCGTATTCTGGCAGGGCGAGGAACCTCTCCACGTTCTCGATCGGCGTGGATGGGCCCACCGGGCCCATGGAGCTTGCGTTCCTGTGCCAAGAAACGCACTATTTATAGAGAGTGGATGCGGTGCTCAAACTGGGCTGGGACCACTAGGTCGTCCAGCAACATCTGAACGTAGTTCGTGACAGGTTTCCCTACCCGTTTGGGAATGTCCGCGGGGCCAGGCCAGGTCAGAATGTGCCGCCCTGGCTGGCCAAGCCGCTGGGGGCCGGCCAGACCGAGGGTGGTGTCGACCTGGCTGGTGCGGGCAAGGTGTCCTATACAAATGCTATCCTACGCTGCCTAATAATCTCGTCCGAAACACGAGGCATGCCATGATACAAAGACTCAGATGACGGACGCTAGGAAAAACCTACGTTAAGGACCTGTTGGAGCATCCTGTAAACCGTGCCGTCTAGCCTAACTGCCAGTTTGGGTGGGAGGGTCCACGCCTCGGCGCCATACGTGAGCACCGTGAGGTTCGAGGACCTTGAAGAGCATGCGCTTGCGGTGCCCGCCCAGGCCCTTCGAGCACCAGTATAGGGTGTGAGCGAACGGAGCTTGGCCCAGGCAAGGCCGATGCGGGTGTCCACATCGTCGCGGCGGTGTCAGGAAGCCAGCTCCCCAACAGCTTGAAGCGGTCGCGGAACGGGACCTCCGTCCCGTCGAGCAGGCGCGGCAGCGGTGGTTTACTGGAGGCCCCAATCACCATCGCCTCAGTTTTGACACTAACCCCACCACCCGCGCCTCCAGGCCCAGGCAGTCCAGCCAGGTCTGAATGTGCTCGGGGCTCTCGATGAGGGTGGTATCATCCGCATAAATCAGGTCGGCAATTAAGGGGACGTGGCGCGCCGAATATTTTCCGCGCCAAAAAATTCGCGGTACCGTCCGTACGGTGTATAATGTGTGCCCGGACCGCTCAACCCTCGCGGAGGTGGCCATGGCGGCATGCCTTTATGCAATATTAATCGATATGGCACGTAAACAGCTAGAAAAAATGCTTGAATTTCGCAGAAGATTAGTTGATGACCTCATGTCATGGCGGAAAGTTTACGGTTTGCAATATCGCTAATTTCTCGAACGGCTACGGGCGCGGGGGTCCAGGATATAATTTCTCTTGCGGATCATGAAATTTAATGCAGGTTTACGGCAGCTATTGTGAGGCAACGTAGGCTCTAAAGAGCGATTATGAAGCTAACTTAATGGTGTTGTCGAGTTTGTGCCGAAGCTTCCCGGTTTCTTTTACATTTCCGGCATTCAAGGTAAGAACCTACGCAGGCCTGCGCATGTCGCCTTCGACGTATTCACGGAAGGCGCACCTTCCTTGTTCGCCTGATCAATGGATGATGTCTTTTATTGTTCGAGCTTGCGTGCCAGTTTATGCATGAAACATTTCCACGCAGGCAGGTGCAATAACGTCGGCCTTTCGCCTTTTTTTCGGGCAGTTTCCCTGCAGGAAGCGCTCCATTCCTTTCGGTTGCATCGTCAGATTCCTAGCAATTTCGTACAATTTCGTGTAGTTTGTGGCTGGCATGCTTAAGGCGCCGAGGTCAAGTTGTTGGTAATGTGTTGACATTTGTTTTCCATAATCCTTTGGACATGAGCTTGCTCAGACGCTTTGTTATGTGCCGGATCTGACACGCCTGTTTTAGTAAAGACATCCGGCATGTGCCTAGAGGCTAACAAGCTGGCATCAGCTTCTTAGCAAATTGCCGTATTGGAAAGGAAGGTGAGAGTGGTTCTTTTGCTGGCCATACTGCATGAGTGGCATTGCATTAGATAGGTGTTTCCATTGCTTTCCTTGAGCTATAACCATTAAGACTTCCCTGCTATGTGTGCAGCAAGGCAAGCTGGATAGGATGTGAATGCATGGCAGACAACATGTATGATTTGCTGCCAAGTTTGCAGGCTGCAGTTGCCTCTATTGCTTGGGCAGTCTTTGTAAGGTTTTTACACGTATACTTGCTGAGTTCTTGGCATAAATTTACATGGTAACCTTGGGCTGAGCATAGTGTATGCTCTCTTGGTGCGTGTATGCCTAGCGATGGTGTTGCTATGCGCACGCTGGCAAGGCTGGCCATGCTGAGGGCAGGGGAGGGCAGATGAGGTGCCTAGCCTTTTCTTATGTTGTGTGATCGAGTTGGGCATGTTTTTTGGCTTCTTGGATGGAAAACATGCTGTCTAGGTGGCCTTATACACAGAAAAACCTCATTTAGCGTATGTTCAGGTTTTAGCACGCAAAACCTTATAACTTGAGCTAGACTTGTCGGAATGACCTGGGACTTGGACCACTGCTGTCCCCCTGTTAGCCGGATTTTCGCTTGATTTTGTGGCCTTATCTGAAGTGTTTATGATATGTTTATTCCCAATGTCCGGTAAAAAAAGACCTGTTTTGCGGGAAAATTAATAACTGTTCAAGGTTTTGCCATTTCCATGATGTAAATAGCTCAGCAAGCTACACACTCAGGGAACTACAAATGGTTGATTTTTGGTTGCCAACAAATGTGTGCATTGGCTGGGGCATACCCAGCCCTAATTAGCGTCTTTTTCTATTTATAGCGCAATATTGGCGTATACTTGGGGGTAGTACCCCCAACAAGTGCATGGACAAGTCACAAGAGATGTTATTTAGTGCCCGCAATCATATTTCAGCAGCATTGCGCAAATGAATTTCAAGTGTTATTACCATAGTTCAATTTTTAAGGTTTTTGGGGTGCCACCTCCCCTTAAGGCGGTAACCAGGTCTAACCCCGCCGTGCTCTTTCACGTTAAGGATGTCCAAGCCTGGCTCGAACCCCTTAAGAGCAGTAAAGCGCGCACGTGCCCGGCGCATGACGTGATCCACGACAATAATGAACAGGTATGGGGACAGGACACAACCTTGCCACACCCCGTGGTGAAGGGGGAATGGTGGGGTGGTGCCTTCCGCAGTCCGCACTACTGCCTGTGAGCCCTCATACAGTCAGCGAATGGCAGCAATAAAAGCAGGTGGCACCCGATCCAGAGCTAGGATGGCCCAAAGAGCCTCCTCCCAGAGAACCGTGTCAAAGGCTTTGATATAATAGTCAACAAAAATGAAGACCAGCGGCAAACTGTCAGGGGGAAGGCGACGCACCTCCTCCATCAATCGGCGCGCGACAAACACAGCCATGACAGTGTTACGACCACGACGGAAACCCATCTGAGACTCACCCAGGTGTGGGTCCAGCGCGGCGCGGAGCCTGTGCAGCATCATGCGCATGAAGACCTTCAGCGCGGCGCTCTGGAGGCAGACACGGTCCCGGTAGTTACCGGGGTCAGCATGCAGCAGAGCCCTTCTTGTACAGCATGACGCGGATGGCCGTCTGCCACTCAGCAGGCGGAGGCTCGTCGGAGAGCAGGACACGGTTGCAGAACGCCAGCAGAAGATCCCTAACCGCCAGATCAGGGGTCTTCAGCAGCTCAGCAGAAAGGTGGTCGGCACCGACCGCCGCATCGTACCGCAGGCGAGCAAGGGCGCCGTCCAATTCCTTCAAAGTGAAGGGGGGGACGACGTCGTCAGTGGCAAGGCAGCCCTCCTGCAAGGCGGGGACTTGGTAGTCCGCGGCCGAGGAGGGGGGCGCTGCATGGCGGCGGCGGGGGTCCGGCGACCCCGAGGCGGGCGGCCGTCTCGGGGTGAAGCGGCCGGCGGGGGGGGGCGCGAGCCCCACTGGTCAAGGAAACATTGTGGGCCATGCAACCAGCGGTCAAGGCTGACCGGCGCCGTGCCGTCCCCCGTGTGCTCCACCGGGGTGCGCTGCCGCCGGCCGCTGAGCCGGTCGAGGTGGTACCACATGTCCTTGCCCTGGTTGCGAGCCTGGCAGGCCTTGGCATCCGCGATGCACTGGGCCGCCTCCGCGTCCTGAGCGTGCTCGTAGGCCTCCACAAGGGCGGCCTTGAGCAATGGTTTCTGCAGCGGGTCCCGGTTACGCTTGAGGCGGTGCCTGATGGCGGCTGGCCACTTAAACGATACTTGATGATGGCGGCCAAGACCTTGGGGTCCTGGCGGTAGAGCGGGCCGGGGCGGCGGCGGGGCATGACCGGCAGGTGCCGGGCCGCCAGCAACGGGGCACGGGCCGCAAAGCCCGCAAAATGGCGGCGTTGGGGGCACCCTTGTCCAGCTCGTCGACGTCCGCCCGGGCGTCCAGGGCCGACAGGTATACTCCTGGCGGCACCGGTTCCGCTCGATCGTGCTCGGCGTCCGTCCAGTCCTCAGGATCTCCCTTGACCGGACGTAGAGCAGACCAGTCAGGGCGGACCACTGCATGGGGCGCGGCGCGCGGGGACGTGGAACCGGAGCCGAAGGGTCGCGCGCACCAACCGGTGGTCAGAGCACACCGTCGGCGTGTCAAACACTCGGGTGTCCAGGACTGAGGTGCACCTGGACTGCCGTACCATGCACCACGTAGTCCAAACAGGCCTGACGGCCGTTAGGGCCACGAAAAGTGACCAAGTCCTGTGAGGGACGTTGGAAGTGGCAGTTGACAGCAACCATCCCGCTATCCCGCAAAAAGGCAGAAAACAGGGGAGTGTTGTCGTTAGCAGTAGTGTCAGCAGGCGCAAAGCGGCTGCCACTGAGCAGTGCCCACGGGGAGCGTGGCATTGGCGTCGAGCAGCATAACCAAAAAGTGGCGGGCCGGGGTGACCCCCTCAAGGTCATGCAAGGATTCGAAGAACTCCTCACGGGCCGACTCAGGTAGACCACTGTGGGGTGCGTAGCCCACCCCCACCGTGAGGTGCATGGTGTTTAGACCGCCCCTCGACAGAGGTGAAATGTGCTACCATATATAAGGCGTGGGGTTAGAAACTTAAGCGTGCTGAGGCTAGCAACTGCCAGCGGCGAACACAAATTAAAGACCAACACCACCTTGGCCAGGCGTACCGCTGCCAGCGAAGTAAAACCGCCAGCCACCCGCCAAGCGATCAGTGCTCACCATGCCAAGCTAGTGGCACCGTGCGGCGGTGTTCCTGGACGCCTAATATAGATACACGATGGATGGATTGACGGATTTTCATCCCCTATTCCCATGGGGGGTGGAAAAAAACAAGAAAATTTACATCATGCTGGATTCGAGTAGATCTCGCGAAAACAAGCATGTTTGCCACTGGTCGCAACCCCAGGGGGTCTCTAGGTTAGAAGTTACAGAGCCTCAAAAACCGTTAACTTAAAGGGTTAAGGTATAGGTAGGGTGCCGGGCCGATATGTTTTTTTTACAACAAAACACTTGGATTTTCTGCTAGCTCCCTGTATGGTCGGAATTTTGAAACGGTTTGACGGACAAACTGATAGCACTTGGCGAGCTGAACCCAAATCTGCAGTCAAAATTTTGGCAGGTACCATAGAGGGGGGGGGGGGGGTTGCCCGCAAGATGGTGCTGCCCCTAGGCACGGAAGTATGCTGCCGTCTGCCACCACTACAAGGCTTCGGCTATCCAGCGCCGTGCCGGCCGTGCCAGTATCGCGTCGCGCCGGCCAACGACACATTTAAGAAAACCGGAATTTTCCCATACACCAATATGCTCAAACGGTAGAGCTCGCGGAGCTGATCATTTTGCTCGGCCTAGGTCGACCCCTATAACCCTTGGGACCTCAGGGTTTTGCTAGGTATAGCGCCTACGTGCTAGGTAGGTAGGGTCCAAGGGCCAACTTTTGGAAAATTTCAGCATGGTGTCTGATATTTTTGTTTTTTCCACCCCCCATGCCTATTCTTATGTTTTCTCACGTGTACGGCCTTATAAGCTTCGCCAAGAATGCACCGTCTCTCCGATCGATTACTCTCCCACCGATTTCTATTATGTTTTTATTATGTTTTTGTGTGACAGGGACTACACATTTGGGATCCGAAGAACCGCATAGACGCGACGCGAGGGATTGGGGCCGTCGGATGGTGGAGGCGTTGTCCCCAACCCGAGGGGCGACGGGTTCACTGGGGTTGCGCCACCGGCGAGCCTAACGGCTCTTCCGAAAATTGGCTCCGCCTGATAATCCCGTATATAGAAAGCACTCTCGTCAGCTCCTCATCACTCGGCCGTTCAGTTCACCCACTTTTCTCCCTTTCGCGGTAGCTTACATTTCCCTTTCCTTCTATTCGCTGCTACTCTCATCCTCCCCCAAGCCCGAGGAGTCTTCCCGTCTCTTCGAACAGCTCAGTTCCGGGCACCCCACGACCCATTTTCGTCTCTAGTTCCTTCGATTCGTCGTTACTCCTTTCCCTCCCCCTAACGCTTCTTCCCTTCATTTGCAGCAACTCAACAATACGATTCAGTCCAGTCTCTCTTTGTGCCCCTACGTGGCATTTTCGCTTAGTATTCCTTACTTCTCAGAGGCCGCTCCCCCCCCCCCGCGCCACTTCCCCTGCGTTTTGCCACCGGAACTAACCGCGCCCAAGCAGAGAGTTGTTTTTTAATACACTTAAGGATAAGATTTAATATCGTTAGCTCTTTCTGAAGCTTTCACCTATCACACCGACTACCCTCAGTGGGTAACCAGCTGGTCGATACGTGGTACCTCTTAACCTAACGATATTCCTAACGATTTAAAAAATACCCATATTTACCCAGAAATATCGTTAGGTTACTTACTGAGGTACGTACCTCTTAACCTAACCTGGTATACCACGTATCGACCAACTGGTTACCCACTGAGGGAAGTGTGATAGGTGAAAGGTGCTGCTGTTTTTTTTCCGGTGAAATGGGTGTTAGTTTATTTCAATATAACAGTTAAGTTAAACCAGATATGCCAAAAATAGCCTAAAACGCCTAGTTGTGCTGCTGTTTTCCTGTGCGCCGGCGTGGGCAACAACCGAACAACCGGCGACAACAACAACAACAACAACAACAACAACAACAACAACAACAACAACAACAACAACAACAACAACAACAACAACAACAACAACAACAACAACAACAACAACAACAACAACAACAACAACAACAACAACAACAACAACAACAACAACAACAACAACAACAACAACAACAACAACAACAACAACAACAACAACAACAACAACAACAACAACAACAACAACAACAACAACAACAACAACAACAACAACAACAACAACAACAACAACAACAACAACAACAACAACAACAACAACAACAACAACAACAACAACAACAACAACAACAACAACAACAACAACAACAACAACAACAACAACAACAACAACAACAACAACAACAACAACAACAACAACAACAACAACAACAACAACAACAACAACAACAACAACAACAACAACAACAACAACAACAACAACAACAACAACAACAACAACAACAACAACAACAACAACAACAACAACAACAACAACAACAACAACAACAACAACAACAACAACAACAACAACAACAACAACAACAACAACAACAACAACAACAACAACAACAACAACAACAACAACAACAACAACAACAACAACAACAACAACAACAACAACAACAACAACAACAACAACAACAACAACAACAACAACAACAACAACAACAACAACAACAACAACAACAACAACAACAACAACATTTAGATGAACGCGGATCAGTGAGTTTCTGGTCTTCCCAAGATGTGATGAATGGAGCCATGGTTTCAACCAGCGGCTTTTAACCTTTACCACAGTTGCCTCACTACCCTGTGGTCACTAGCCTGAGGCGGCAGCACCCACGGACGGTGTTGGGAAAAGACGCTTGGCCACTGCTGTGTCCGAGCCTTTCTAGGTCTCACCATTGCTGCCAGGCCTTGCACGCCTTGGCAGGTCCGCCACTGTCAATTTCCTTGGTTGCATCAATCCAGGACGTCTGTCCTTCCATGAATGACAGTAACGCTCTGGATTTATCCGTCATGACAAGTACCCGTCCATCCCAGGCCTGCAGGACTGCCAGTCCTGAAGTCCTGTGACATTCTTGGTACCATCAACCAATATTGACCACAGTACCTCCTAGTGACAGTCGGTCCTGTGACACGTAACGTGTGATGGTTCACCCAACACTGCCACGTGCCCTGTCCCTCACGTGTCCTTAGTCCTGGTACTGCTGTAGCGTCCGGCGGCATTACTTCGGGACTTGATAACTCTCAAGTTCCTTGTCCAAATGAGGCGTTTAGCACGGCGTTGGAAAGGCCACTTCAAGTATGATATGCTTAGCATATTGCATCACCAATATGCTAACTCCAACCCTTTCTTGTTTTGGAGCTGCAAGCTTCACACCATGACCAACCCATTCCTTGCTGCCTTGTGAAATGGACACCTGGTTACCCTGGACTTATAATAAGCCTCATGAGCACCCCTTTTGCCACCTTAATGGTATCCTTCTTAGGGATCTATGGTTCAACCCTGCCATCTGATCATTAACTTGACCTGCAGGTCATCCCCAACCCTTTCTTTTGCAACTGTACCTTGGCTTGGGCTTAAAGGAGGATATTGAATATTCCTTAGGCAACATATCCTGGATATCTGAATGAGAGGCCCTGACTACAGGAAACGTATTACAGTGAGTTCCTGGTCTTCCCAGTTATCACTGGCGCCCGTTTCATGGCGCCCGCCCCGAGCGTTCCAGGCATCATCCATCCAAATGTTCACCAATGGAAACCACTTCAACACCACTGTGCCACTGCTTGATGGGGAGCCCATGTCATCACTGGGTGTTAAAGCCCAGGAGTCATACATACCAGGCTGTGGCTCAACTAGGGAATCGAACCCTACCCCAGAACCCCAGGTTAAACTTAACCTGGTCACATGACAGACAACAAGAGAGATTGGCATACAACATGATTATGGTTTATTATAGAATATCCACCAAAACCAATGTTGAGTGTTCCCAGTGGACCAGCCTGCACCAGCAAGGCCCAACTGTCAGGTTACAACACCATAATATCCAAGGTTGTCACTTATTCACAGCTAAAGAAAACTAAACAAGAGAGATATATACAAACAACCTGGAAGAACTCTCAACATGGCCTGCCCTGTCATGGCCTAACTGCCCGAGGCCAAAGGCATCCCACTGTGCTAATCCTTTACAGGAAGAGCTTGCTCCTGTTGAGCCTTCTACCTGCTTGGTGACAGGTAGGCTACCTGTTGCCCTCCCCCCTGGGGACAACAGCACTGGTCAGCCACCAACTGGCAAAGGCTGGACTTCAAGTCCCACCAGAAAAGGGGTACATGAGCCCTTTGAGCACAGGGTATTGTAGCTCAGCCTTGCTCTCCAGCTTGGTGAGGGCGTCTGCTGGGTTGTCAACACCAGGCACATGTTCAAGATGAGCAAGGTAAGACATCTCCTTCAGCAACAAATAATCCAGATCCCTGCTCCTGGCGAGCTGTCTGTGCACAAACTGCACCATGCCCATGCTGTCTGTCTTGACCAGTGTGTGCAGCTGCAAGCTACAGGAAGCTACCTGACAGAGCTGGTAGAATAACTCCCTGAGGTAAAGAGCAGTGTGTAGCCCCTCACATATTGCCCTGCACTCAGCAATGTCACTGCTGGGCGTCACCCTGTTCTGTAACCTACTGTACCAGCTGACCAGAGAAGTGTGCTCCTGTTGTAGTGTAATGAGTGCTGCTGCCCTACCCCTGACATCCGTCACCTTCCTGCTGTCCATGGAACTGTCCACAAAAAGCACCATGTTGAGTGGTTTGTACAAGTCCACAGCTGCCAGTATGAGTGGAGGTGAGCTCCTGACAGACTCAACCACCTGCTCTGCCCCTACCTCAACCAGCTGAGCATCTGTGAGCCTACTCAGCACCAACAAATCTGGGGCACAAATGCTAGCTAGCCAAGCCAACATTCCCCTGATTGTGGCACACCTGGCCTGGGTAATGGGCTGCTGGAGGGCATCAATGATCTGCTGAGGATAGTTGTTGCCACCCTCCATCTTGATAAACCAAGTACCTGCCCTCTTGATCAGCGTGGCCTGCATTCCACAAAACACCATGGGCTCATCCTGCTTCATGTGCTGGACCTTTCCTAACTCAAACCTCTTCTGGATCTTGGACAGTACTGAATCCACCCACTCAGGAGGCCCTAAAAGGTGCAGGTCATCTCCATGCAGAGATGCAAACACAGGCAACCCTTCATGAGTACTCTGGAACAAGCAAGGATCAACTGGAGACACAGTAAAGCCACAGTGAGTTTTCAGAAACTTTTCCAGGCTCTTTCTCCAGATGATAGGGCTGGACCTGAGACCCTCCAAACCCTTGAGTATTCTGAGATATTTTGACTTGATCTCTGCTCTCCACACCTTGGGCACTGTTACAAAGAAGGGAGGGATATCACGCCACGTCTCCTTGGCCTGCTCCACATCACCTTGAGAAAAGCCCTCTTGAAATCAATCAGCACAGAGCTGTACGCAATGCCCTTGACCAGGAAAGACAGATATATACACAGAACAATCCTCCAGGTATCATGCAGCATCCCAGGCGTATACAACTCCTCATCTGTCAGCTCCCCCGTGCCATGGTACTCAGTCACAACTGGCCTCACATGTGGCACCTGCACACCGTCTATCTCCTTCAGCTTGAGCACAAACAAGAGCCTTAGCAACTGATGCTCCCTGGGCAACTCATCCACAGGCTCAGCACAGTTAGACACTATCCAGTCATGCCCACTGGAGACAAACCCTAGAATCCATGCCTTAGCCATCTTGGGGCTTTGCATCAACTCTACCAACTGGTGCCAGGAAATAGGACTGTGACCAGCAATCTGGTACTTGTGCACCCCCAAGTCCCGTGGATCTAGGGTGGTTGGGATGATCAACAAGTCCTCAGCAATGGGCTCCTTGCCTTCAGGCCCCACACTCTGCTGCCCCTTCACAGCCTTGACTGCCACAGCTAGACCCTTGGAGTAGTGATATCTCTGGAGGGGCAAACTGCCGTGACCTTCTAGTGCAAGCTCATCTGCTGACAGAGTCACTCCTGGCATGCACAAGAAATTCTGGCCCAAAATGGCAGGCCCCTGGTACCCTTCCACCACACAGAACGCAGTGGGGACACCCAGGATAGGCACAGTCACTTCCCCTAGGATCTTCATTGTTACAGTGCCCGTAAAGTCACTCACTGCCCTGCAGCCAGCCTTATTCACCTTCAGGCCCTGAGCATCCTCCACCCTGATGATAGACACCTCTGAGTTAGTATCCACTTCTAGGGTAGCAGCCCAGCAAGAACCCCATTCAGTCAACTTAGATACCTTGGGATCCTTGTGCTTGTTGAACATGAGCGACCGGACAATGTCTGCCATGAGTGGCCTCTTGGACCCTGGTGCAGGCCCAGCCCCCGTTGGCTCCACCACAGGTGATGCAGTTGCCTCCTGCACCTCATCATCATCAGAGGGATAGCCACCTCCCACGTCAGTGACAGGCACATCAACTACCTGGTCCTTAACCTGGCCCTCCAGCCAACACTGGGGTCCAGGCCCGTCTGCAGGCCAGATTGCATGTGGCTTGCGTTCCTTGACGTTGGCCCAGCTCAACCTGTAAACATGCCTGGGATTACTCTCCAAGGCCACAAGGCAGGAACGATTGGCATCTTCCACACAGGTCACCACCCCGTTCTGCCACTTGCCCCTCTTGCCCTGCATTGATGGCTCCTTCCACATTCTGACCTTCAGCCCCACCTGAGGCCTCAGCACATTCCAGCCCCTATCCTTGCGTCTCAACTGAGCAAACACCCTGTCTGCTTTCCTCAAGCATGCCTGGACCACTTCCTGGGCTAGCATCCCAAACTGCAGTGCTACAGGATTGACAGCCACCCCGTCATAATAGTAGTTTATTCTGAGGTTCAACTGTTCTTCCACCTGCCTGGTCCACACTGCCCTCTCCAAAGCAGATGCTACCAGTGGCACCTTAGGTTCTGCCAGCACTACGGTCTTGACCTCCCTGATGGATCTCTCCACAGCACCTTGCTGTCCATGGCTCTCCCTGGGCGTGACCAGCAGCTTGCATGGCAGTTGCTCCTGCTGTGACAGTAGGCACTCAAACTGAATATCAGCCTGTACTGTCTTGTACACCCCAAAGCCTGGTAAGAGAGTCTGCAAGCCCAGCAGCAGGGTATTCCCCTTCATATCTGGCAGAATCTGGAGCAGCCTGTACCTGCTAAATCTGTCCACTGCCACCAAAATGTATAAGCCCCTGATATGCTGGACGTCTACCTGGATGTCCCCCTTCTCCCTGGCAGGCTCCCTAGCATGGGACCTTGGCTTCTTGGCAGCATTCTCCTTACAAGCACATTGCTCAGCTGCAGCCCTGCATGCTTCCCTCAGTGGCTCATCTCCAATCTTCCAACCAAACATCTCAGCCATGGCTGTGTGACCAAAGATATTGTGCAGCCTGCGTCCAGCATCCGTGTAGCTCAGTTGCCTAGCCAGATTACGCACCTGGGAAGACGCCTGGACGGGCCCTGCGTGTGAGGACGCAACATCCACCTTCTGCATCTTGGATCCAGAGGACCCAGCAGACCCTCCCAGCAGAGCATCTAGGCTCCCAGAGCCAACCCTGTCTGGGGACCCTCCACCTGTTGACAGTTGAGGGGATTGTTGTGCTGCAGCATGCATGCAATCTTGTGGAATGAGAACATCAGTACACCCCTGGTGCTGATCAGAGGTGGCACCCTGCCCAGATTTATTTACATGTGAAGCTGTGTCCCCACAGGGTGTCTCACTATGTACACGGGACTGCTTCACTAGTCACTTCTGATCAGACTGCCCCTTCTTCTTGTTTGGGCAATCCCTCTTCCAGTGACCTTCCTTGCCACAAGCAAAACACTTGCTCTTGCCAGACCCTCCCCCTGGGGCCTTGCTGTCCTGCTTGTTCTGGTTGCCTGAGGCTTGATTGTTATTCTGCCCCTGGCCACCACCCTTACCCTGCTGATGGTTGTTACGGTTGCCAGACTGGTTCCCCTGCTGACCTCCTCCACCACCCTGGTTCTGCTCCTTCTGGGCCTGCTTCCTTCTCCTGCTACCATACCGTGTCCCTGATGGGGTACGGTTCTTGCCCTGGCTAGCCTGAGACGCTGACCCTCCCTGAGAACTGATACCCTTGCAGGTAGGGACCCGGGTCCTGAAGTTTAGTATCACACGCTTCAGAGCCCCCCAGGTGCCATCAGTGAGATCACAGAGCTGTCTAGCAGTAGCCCTACCTTCCTCTGACAAGCCCATCTTATCAAAGAAGTGGTCTGCTGCTGCCCTGACTGTCACACTGAAGCCCTGCTTCTTGCCTGCCTCCACAATCAACTCAAACCTGGCCAGCTCAGCAGCCACCTCACCCTTGATCTCAAACTCATCAAATTCTCTCTTCTTTTCCATGGTGAGATTGTGAACCCTGTCAGAAAACTCCTCCTTGATGTCATCCAGGAACTGCAGCCAAGTGTGCCCCTCTTTCAGAGCATGCCTAGCCATGTCATTGACCCTTTCAGACGACCCCTTGTTTGCGGTGGAAGAGTGAAACACCCTGACAATATCCACACCTGCTGCGACAGAGCCCACAACTAGCTTCATGTCATCAAGCCATTTATCCAGGTTGTCTTGCTTCAGGGAGGGTTGAGCGCTTTCTGCCCATTCATGACTGTCACAGCATCAGAAAATGGACGGGTGCCAGGCAACACACTCCCCACACGCACTGGTGGTGCCTGGGGAGGGTCAATCCTAGCCTCCAAACGCTCGGGCAACATACCAGACACCCTATCGTGAACAGCAGCTTGCTTTGCAGCACGCACACCTGGGGTGACGATGGCGTCCTCCTCACCAGGCGTTGTGAGCACCACTGCTCCGTAGGTCGCCTGGCACGCTTGACTTTCTCCGCCTCAGCTTGCCCATCACGCCACCGCTTGTGTGTTCTCCCGGCTCTGGGGTCCATCTCTGGGATAGGTTGCCCAGCTGGCGCCTCCACGCCCCTCTCCTCCATCGCCTCCCCTTCCTCTCTGGCGATGTCCTCCTCTGCCGTTCGCTCCCGTTGCTCCTCGAATGTCGCCGCACCCCGGCTTGCCCTCCTAGGCATTATATACAATGGCTGCGACCAACTTTGCAACAAGAAAACAGCAAACTCTCCACCTATCCTCCACCCCCTCAAGCCTCGTTTTCAGACGAAGCTTCTCCTGCAACCGGTGCAGGTGCTGGCTCGTGGAACGGTCCCTCCACCGGATTCAATGGCTGCCCCTGGTCGTCGTGAGTAGGCACAGGCCTAATAACCACCGGAAGCCTCAAACCATACGCGTAATCACGTATCCAGCGAGAACGCCCCCACCTCAGCAAATGGCCTCACCTAAACCAACGTTGTCGTCAATGTGGTAGCGATTAAGCTCGTCCCGCTGCGCCTGCTCACGGCCCTCCTGAGAGCCGTCGCCCTCGTGACGCCTCTGGGCCGGCTGTACTACCGCCCCTGCTGGCTGATCTACGAAGTCGTAGAAGGCGTCGTCGGCTGAGACCTCTCGACCGCCAACCACGTCGACAGTCAAACTTAGCTGGTTTAACTCTCGGCGAGAATGTGGAGTATCCCGACTAGTGTAGATGGAGAAGGGATTAAGAGTAATGAAGACACGATCAGCAGCGCCTCTGGTCAACTCTAAGACAGAGTGCGCCAGATTCTGGCACTCTGCCACCAACGCCTGCGTACTGCCACGAACGATGGCCTCCCGCCTGTCCCGGGCGACCTGCACCACGTTTGGCACGCCGGTGTAGTCGTCCCCAAGGCGGAGATTGGCGACAAGGTCGTTTATCTCTCGGGCACCCCCGAGGCTTATGGCAATTATCTGCAAAAGCAGAGTGACCACCTGCTCAAACGCGAATGCGTTTGTGTGGCCAGCCCGCCAAGACGCTGGCAGCCTTCTGATGATTTCCGCGAGGTCCTCGCGAAATCTCAGCAGCTGCTCGGCTGCTCCTCGGACGTACTCGCCCGGTGCCGACACCGCACGAATATTTCGGCGCACTTCCTCCGAGTCCTCGTGCCCTCCTGCGGGTACTGGACTGGACGCCGCTACCGTTGCTGCACGCGCAAAGGTGTTTGTCCTAGCTTCAGAGTCCGAATTCGACATATCCGTCGACCAGACTGTAATACGATTTAGATGAACGCGGATCAGTGAGTTTCTGGTCTTCCCAAGATGTGATGAATGGAGCCATGGTTTCAACCAGCGGCTTTTAACCTTTACCACAGTTGCCTCACTACCCTGTGGTCACTAGCCTGAGGCGGCAGCACCCACGGACGGTGTTGGGAAAAGACGCTTGGCCACTGCTGTGTCCGAGCCTTTCTAGGTCTCACCATTGCTGCCAGGCCTTGCACGCCTTGGCAGGTCCGCCACTGTCAATTTCCTTGGTTGCATCAATCCAGGACGTCTGTCCTTCCATGAATGACAGTAACGCTCTGGATTTATCCGTCATGACAAGTACCCGTCCATCCCAGGCCTGCAGGACTGCCAGTCCTGAAGTCCTGTGACATTCTTGGTACCATCAACCAATATTGACCACAGTACCTCCTAGTGACAGTCGGTCCTGTGACACGTAACGTGTGATGGTTCACCCAACACTGCCACGTGCCCTGTCCCTCACGTGTCCTTAGTCCTGGTACTGCTGTAGCGTCCGGCGGCATTACTTCGGGACTTAATAACTCTCAAGTTCCTTGTCCAAATGAGGCGTTTAGCACGGCGTT